>CAUYRT010048476.1:0-11876 GCA_963574885.1 Lepilemur ruficaudatus
CTGATCTTTCTAACTGTGAAATATCCAGTGTTTTCCATTAGACTTCATTTGTTACACATTTTTCCTTTTAAATTACTTCTGAACCACAGAATCTGGCAGGCCTCGTTGGAAGGCATTTGAGGATAACCACTCTATCTGGAAACTAGCCATTTACAGTATTGAAAACAAAGAACAAAGCAAAGCAAATTGAGATTATTTTGTTGAATGTTTAAAAGTTTGGGGAAGAACAATTAAAATTAAAAGGGAATCCTTCATTAGTGCATGCTTTGAAAAAACACCGTGTTTTCTCAGCTATTAATTTTGTTCATCTGAAAACCAACTTGAATTTGCTTGTCCTTAATCCTCTGCTAGTCAGTGGAAAGTAAACAGGCAGGATTGCTAATCCCGTATGGCCTTGGAATAACGTTAAAAGGAACAGGATGGTTTCAGGGGTTAATCAGTCTTCTTTACAGTATTAGAGTCAGATTCAAATCCAGCCGAGAAGCAAATCTTGATCATGTGCATTATTCCACTTTTTTTCTCGGGAGAATTCATGTGTAATCATCTAGTTGTTAGAATTTCCAAAACCTCTTACTGTGAAGCACGTTGAGCAATAGTAGTAATGTTGACCTCACACTAATAATGGCAATGCGGTGGAAGTAAACAGATGTGGGCTCAAGTCCTGGCTGGCCATTGGCTGTACTCCAGCTCCTGCTAATAGCAGCTAACATTTATTGAGTGCTGACTAGGTGGTGAGCACTGCACTGGGTGATTTAGGTTATGTTGTCTCATTTAGCGTTG
Source organism: Lepilemur ruficaudatus (assembly GCA_963574885.1). NCBI lineage: Eukaryota > Metazoa > Chordata > Mammalia > Primates > Lepilemuridae > Lepilemur > Lepilemur ruficaudatus. The sequence continues at coordinate 781 of CAUYRT010048476.1, forward strand.
AGGATGATAGTGGTATCTCCATTTTTTTTTTTTTTAAATTACAGAGGTTGAGTAATTTGCCAAGTTTACGTAGTTCCCAGTGGAGTTTGAACTCGATCCTGGTGTCTGGCTTGAAAGCCTGTGCTTTTGCCAGCCATCTTGTCTCTCTGATGTTGAAATTGCTTGAGTTATCAGCTTTGTCGTTACTTATAATTCCAATATTTCACCATGTTAGATATAGTTCTAATAATATTTTAATTGACCTGAATATAAAGAATACATCTGAGTATTTTCAGGAAGTTTAAAAAAAAATCTCTAGCTGTTAATATTTCTGAAAATATAAACCTGCAAATGGCCATTTGTGTTACTTTAAGAGAGAAAGTGGGTGGAAGTCTCTTTTCCTTGTTGGAGTAAAGTCAGTCCTAGAAAAAAAGAATAAGGACTTTAGAACTATTCTTTGTGAAGTTTTGAATAAAACATGGGTCTATCGTCCTTTCCCTAGATATAGCTTATGCCTTAGTTGGCATTCAACAATTAATTTAAAGCTATATCAGGAATTGTCACCAACTTCAGTCCTGCTTATTATCCTTGAGGCTCAGCAAACAGTAATGCAGATGGCCTCAGAATTTTTTTTAGCTGAACCAGGTGCCACTCTGCAACCTGTCTTTCTACGGAGCAGTTGTCACTTATCCCCAAAATTCTGAATTTCCAGACTTCAAAAGGAGAAGTATAGTATTTAGTACACTTTCTTTTTCCTTCATGATTTTTTTTAGTGTGTGTTGGTTTATGTCACTTAGTAACTTTTGCCCCCTAATCTGACTTTAACTTTTTTCACATATCTTTGAATGATTCTCAGGAGGAATTTTATTTTTCCCCTGTGGGAAGTTTCAGTCCTAGTTTGCAGAAGCTTAGGTTGGGATTGTCTACAAATCACAATGAAAAATCTGGGCTTGATACCATCCAACCCCACCTCAAACACTAAAGATTACAAGGAATGAACCTAATAAAATCCTGGGGACCAAGAGCTTACCAGTCAGGGTGGGTGTCCTGAGGAACAGGGCTGCCAGTATTCTAACCTCTCTCCTCTTGAAGTTCAAGTAGGTTAAGAAAAACAGATATTCCCTCCCTGCTTTACTGCCTTGGCACTTGCTTGAATCCAAAGTGAGATGCAAAGATCCTGAGTTTGGGCTGAAGTAAAGGGTTAAACTCTTTCTTATTCTCTTGTAATAGCACAGAAAGTGAAGAAGGCGAAATAATTGAACTTGAGATAAAATGACAAGGACCGAGGCAACCATCGAGGGGTGGAGGGGGGTAAGTTACATGTGACAGCAAGGCTATCAGTTTCTGCCTTAGTCCTGTAGGAGTTGGAGTAATGAGTATTTGTCTTTGCTTTGTAGTTTTCAGAGTTTGTGCTGCTTAATAATCTTTCCTGAGTTTGATTAGGAAAAAGATGCCACAATATTTGATTTAATAATTACCATGGAGTCAGATGAGTTCCATTCTGTACCCAGCTACCATATTAATCTCCAAAACGGGTTATATTTTTCTTTCCTGGAATGGGGTGAAAATCTGCCGTTGTCTTTAATGAACTAAAGAAAGATTACTTTATATCTGGAGTAAGTTGCATTAGTAATGGATTCATTCCAGGTACTTTGAAGTTTCTCATACTCTGTAAGAGATGTCAATTAACCTTATAGCTAAAGTAATTTATGGGGAAAATACAGACAAAAAGCTTGAAATAGTGTTTCTGTGAAAATCTTACTGTTAACTCTTACAAAAATGAGATTTAGAAATAAGAAAGTTCTTCGCCGTTTTTAATGCTACTGCACGATAATTGTATGTGTTAATAATAAAGGCATAGCAGGGGATTAGAAGTTTTAGTCACTGCTAATAGCAGTTTAAAAAAATCTCCGCAGCAGGTTCAGATATGTGGGAAAGGATTATAGTGAAAGCTTGGCTTAGCTCATAAGGGGCTTATTATGCATCAGCAACCCAGGGCCTCATCACCTATGAAATACAGGTGTATTCTCAGACTTGTTTGACTTTGTGCCACTTGGTACCTATCACAGCACATGTATGGAGCACCTAAGACAGCAACAGCTCTTCAAGTAAGTCTAATCAAATGTTTATAATGGCTCAGAGCTTTGCACGTGAATTTATTTCCTAGAAACGTTTGTTGAGTCAAACAGATATCTTTCTGAAATGTCATGCTGACCATCATGTACCTTTGTCCTGAGAACCTAGGGCCGTGATTGCATGTGTGTGTTGTGTATTATTTATGGTGCTAGTTTGAAGTATATTGCTATATAGAAAAGCCACCAGGGCCCTTTGGTGAAGTACCTTGCAAGCCACTGAGCCCTGTGGGGTCAGATTGGGCAATGTGACCCTTCGTCAAAGATCTCAGGCTCTGACGTTGGACTCCTTGTAGCTGTCACTCTGACCTGTCATCTTTTTTTTTTTTTAACCATCGAGTCTATTGTTATCAGTGGGACTGTCTTCAGCAACCCGCTCTTCCCCCCAGGCTGATTGCAAAACACGTAAAACCAGTGTAAGACAAGTTAAAAGAGGGCAGCCGAGGCTTCCTCGCAGATACAGTGTGTGACCTCTGTGCCTTCTGCTCAGAAGCCATTTTGCTTGTCACTTGGCTTTGCAAATAGGCAGGGTTTGGGGTATATCTCAGTTACAGGCATGTGTTTTCTAGTTTTCAGGTAATTTTTCTTGACTTAAAAATACGTGGATATATTAACATGGTTGTGTTCATATGTAATGCAAGGAAGGGTTTTTTGGTGGCCATTGTTTACATTTATTTGTTTTGTTTTTTATTGACACATGATAGTTGTGCATATTTTGAGGGGTCCATGTGATATTTTGATACATGCATACAGCGTGTAATGATCTAACCAGGGTAACTGGGACTTTTATTAGCCCAAACATTCAACCCTTCTTTATGTCGGGAACATTCTAATTCCTCTCTGGCAATTTTGAACTATACAACAAATTATTGTTAATTATAGTTGTCCTACTGTGCTTTCAAACACAAACATCCTTCTATCTAACTGTATGTTTGTAGCCATTAACCAACTTAATCTTCTTCCTTCCCTCCCCCTCATCTTTCCCAGCCTCTGGTAACCACCAGTCAACTCTCTACTTCCATGAGCTCCACATTGTTAGCTCGCAGAGATGAGTGAGAACATGTGAGATTTGTCTTTCTGTGCCTTGCTTATTTCATTTAACATAATAATCTGCAGTTCCATCGGTGTTGCTGCAAGTGACAGGATTTCATTCTTTTTTATGGCTGCATGAAAAAGAATGTGTATATATACCGTATTTTTTAATCCATTCATCCATTTTGGGGCACTTAGATTGATTCCATGTCTTGGCTATGGTGAATAGTGCTACAGTAAATATGGGCGTGCAGATTTCTCTTTGACATACTGATTTCCGTTGGATTGCTGGATCATATGGTATTTCTAACTTCAGTTTTTTGAGGAACCTCTCTTCTGTTCTCAATAGTGGCTGTACTAATTTACACTTCTGACAGTAGCATATAAGGGTTCCCTTTCTCATCATCCTCACCAGCATCGTTACTTTTTGTCTTTTTTAATAGAAGCCATTTCAACTGGGGTGAAATGATATCTCATTATGGTTGATTTGCATTTCCCTGATGATTAGTGATACTGAGCCATTTTTTTTGCATATGCCTGTTGGCTATTTTTTTAAATCTTCTTTTGAGAAATGTCTGTTCCAGTCTTTAGGCCATTTTTAAGTTGGATTATTTATTTTATTGCTATTGAGTTGAGTTACTTACATTAATATATTCTTGTTATTAATCCTTTGTTGGATAGTTTGCAAATACTTTCTTCCATTCTGTAGGTTGTCTTTTCACTTTGTTGATTGTTTCCTTTGCTGTGCAGAAGCTTTTTAACTTGATCTGATCACATTTGTCTATTTTTGCTTCTGTTGCCTGTGTTTTTAAGGTCTTACCCAAAAAATCTTTGCCCAGACCAATGTCCTGGAACATTTCCCCAGTGTTTTCTTCTAGTAGTTTCATAGTTTCAGGTCTTAGATTTAAGTCTTTAGTCCACTTTGAGTTGAATTTTGTGTATGGTGAGAGATAGGGGTCTAGCTTCATTCTTTTACACATACTTACCCAATTTTCCCAGTACCATTTATTAAAGAGACTGTCATTTTCCCAATGTAAGTTCCTGATACCTTTGTTGAAAATGAGTTGGCTATAAATACATGGATTTATTTCTGTATTCTATATTCTGTTTCAATTGGTCTTTGTGTGTGTTTTTATGCCAGTGCTATGCTGGTTTGGTTACTGTGGCTTTATGTTATGTTTTGCAGTCAGGTAGTGTAATACCTCCAGCTTTGTTCTTTTTGTTCAGGATTGCTTTGGCTATTTGGGGTCTTGTGGTTCCATACAAATTTTAGGATTGTTTTTTCTATTTCTGTGAAGAATATTATTGTTATTTTGATAAGGGTTGCATTGAAACTGTAGATTGCTTGGGATATTATGGACATTTTAACAATATTAATTCTTACAATCCATGAGCATGGAATATTTTTCCATTTTTTTGTGTATCCTCTTCAATGTCTTTTATTAGTGTTTTTTAGTTTTCCTTGTAGAGATCTTCCACTTGTTTGGTTAAATTGATTCCTCGGTATTTTATTTTATTTTTATAACTATCATAAATGGGATTGCTTTCTTGATTTCTTTTTCAGATTATTTGCTGTTGGCTTATATAAATGCTACTAATTTCTATATGTTGATTTTGTATCCTGCAACTTTACTGAATTTGTTCATCTGTTCTAACAATTGTTTTGTGGAGTCTTTAGATTGTTCTAAATATAATATCAGGGTATCTATGAACAAGGATAGTTTGACTTCTTTCTTTCCAAATTAGATTTCATGTATTTCTTTCTTTTGCCTAATTGCCCTGGCTAGGACATAATAATGCAAAGGGCTTTTAAAATTAAAATTATTTCTTCTTATTTCAAACACTCCAAAAGGGGAGTTACTGAAAATGTTTCAGGTACATGGGAATACTTACATCACAGGTTAGCACTGGTGCCAAATTTGGCCTTGAGATGTGTTTTATTTGGCCTCTACATTTTTATTGTTAATGAAATTAGTCTCTAACTCTTAAAATAGAGGTATTTCTGGTTCTTGGGGAGCAAGGGGGCATGTCAGACTATCCTGTCTAGCATTACTGGCTTTGAATTACTGCTTGTCCAGAGAAGATACCCTCTTTCAGTGGGGCCCATGTCTCCAAGTCATTGCATTTGCCACCGTTCCCTATTGCTCCTTTATGCTAAGACCAAGGGTTGGTTGCCATTGGACAATGGGCGTACCCTGGTCCACCCTGACAGCTTTCCTCCTGTATTTTACCTGGCTAACCCCTATAACTATTTGAGTTTTGATCCAATTTTTATATGAATAAACCAATCCTAGATAAATCATGAGAAAGCTTTTATACTGCTAGCAAAGTACACAGCAAGATTACATCATCTCTACTATTTAAAAATAAAAACATGTAATTTTTCTCTTTTGAAAATAACACTATTTTAAAAATCACATCACATTTAGCTCTTAGATCTCCTATCTTTTATTATTAGTCTATAAATAGATTGTCTGAATTTAATACTTATACCAGATGCCTTAATGTACGGAGCCCCAGGTCTGCTTAGTTTGTCATTTAACATTTCTTTCTTAATTAGTTGAATATTAAATAATGTAGTCCAACAAAGACGAGAAAGTTTATACCTGAGTGTATTTTCTTCTAAGGTAGTCATCAACACTATAGGAACAACTGGAATTTCTGAAGGGAAAATGACTTTTGTGAGTTACATTATAGTTGTGCTATTCCCTGTAATGAAGGGAAGCCTTCCTGTTTTGAGAACAAATCCTATTCCTAAGAATAACAATAATAAAAGAATCATATATTGTTCCAACTCCCTGGCTATATACTTTATATATAGCATTTAGTTCTCACAGTACATTAATGAGGCCAGTTCTCATATAATCCCAATGTTACAGATGGGGAAAAAATAGATATGTAAAGTTTAGAAAACTTATTCAAGAAGGAAATCCAGGTTTTCTGTTTTTATAAGCTCTTACCTACCATCAATGCCAGTTTTCCAAAATTAAAGGAGAAATCCCCTTTCTTCCACTTTCTTTCCCTAAAAAACAAAAAAACAGAAAGTGAATCCCCATCTTGTATTCTGAAATCTTTTGCATTAGAAGTGTGCGAGTGAGAATACCGATTTTATTTGTCTGAAATGTTAGCTTAATTCTGGAAATGTACTATATATTTCTGCTCATCCAAAGGAACATTTTTAACACTGATTTTCTTTTGAGTTGTTAAAAGTTATTCAAACTTAAATATTTACCCAATACTGAAACCAAAGCTTTTCAGACCAAATTAAATCCTTTAACAAAAGATAAATGATGTTTAAACTTATTAGCAGTTAAATATATTTGAGACTTGAAATAAGCCTTACTAATAAAAGACCTTTCCTTCCTAATGTTTCTACTTTGAAATACCTGCTTAAAATTCAATAAGCCAACTACCGAACTATAACTTGTATATCAGAGGAGATAGTGTGAAAGTCAGGAATCGTAAAAAAATAATCAGCAGAAGGTCATGTGAACCCCAAATCAACTTGACTTGGGTTTGAAAGGAAAGAATATTCTAGTCACGTGTTCATTTAGAATTGTTTTTCCACTTTAAAAGTAATGTAACTGTATCGTAGAAAAAAACAATGTCCCTTCTTCCCATTCCACTGATAGAGGAAACTGTAGCTATAGGCATTTTGATATATTTCCTCATAGCCTTTTACCTGTGTACTTTAAAACAACAGTAATATATATGTGTCATCATGCTTTCATATATTTTTATATTCTGCCCTTTTCACATAACATTACATTATTAAAAACTGCTTGGCAAAATTATAATGTTTTTGTACCCATTTTAATGGCTGGGTAATACATACGATTCTTAGTCTGCAGACCAGGCTATGCGAGAGACTTATACTTTATTTCTTCTAAAAACTAAGAGACCCTGACCTGTCAGGTGAGGAGAGGGACATTCAGTTTATCAATGATAGCTTCTTCCTCTCAGGGCCTTGCAGAGATTCCATGGTGTGTGTGTGTGAGGGGGCAGGGTCTTTCATGACACTGTGGAGGTCCCCCAGTTACAGGGCCTTGTGCTATCACCACTAGTATGCCCGTATGCAAGCTAACCGCAATCCAACTGAGTTTGATGGCTCCACGTCTCAGTGCCCTACTGGGCGTGAGAATCCTGGCAGGTGTATGACCTCTGAAGCTTGGGGTTCTGCCTGCGTGGACCTGTGATGCCACTGTTTCTCCTGGCGTGCCACCCACGCTCAGAGGCCTGCCCTGTTCTTGGCTTGGACGGATCTCTTTAATGCTGCCATCATCCTTCAGCTCTCAAAGGCATGCTCCTCTCTTCCCCTCCCGCCCACAGGAACACTTGGTCTAATCCCCTCTAGGAGCACAGGCATCCAGAAGATGTCAGGAAGTCAGGCTGTCTGTAAGGGACATCTCCCCCTGGCTCTCTGAGACATTATCCCTGGAGGCAAGAGAGGGAAATACCATGGTTGGCTACTGGGGGAGAGAAGGAACTAGGGGAAGGCTCACAAAACTCCGTAACCTCATATGTTATTTAGTCACAGTTGCATAGCGCATACCTTTGATATACTGTCGTTTTTTAACAGTTCCCCTTTCTCAGACAACATTGTTTATTATGTTTGCAGTGTTGTAAGTAACACTGCAGTGAACATTTTTGTGCATAAACTTTTTTTTTCTATTTATGATTTCCTTAGGGTAAAGTCTCAGAAGTAGCATTACAGGTTATGAAGTTTTGTTTTGTTTTTTTTTTAATTGCTGTTGTTCTTAATGGCTTTTTAGACACATAGCCAAAATGTTTCTAACCTTGACTTTGAAAACTGACTAGAACCTTCTGGGAGGAGTGGCATACAACTGTGTAGTAAGTAGCGCAGGCTTTCCAAGTTATTCCCCTTTACAATTTTTTATAAAAAGAGTCGTCAATCAATTCTAATGCTTACTTTTAATAAATTGTCCCAATTTAACCAAACACACTGAGCACACTGAGATACTTGAGAGGGGACGATGCTCTCGGTGGATGATTAAGTGGCTGCTGTTGTGTTTGGACTGAATGGTAGTTCTGTGGGCCACCACTCATGTGGTTTTGCCTGTTTGGGGTGTGGCCCCATCTGTGCACATAATCTACAGATTTTTCTCTAGTCATTACCACTAAAAGCCTCTATTTAGTTAAACATTAGTTATATTAGTTATTTATTTCAGTTATTTTGTGATCAAATACTTTGTCGATTAACATGTCTCATAGACGTGTATAAATACAAAAAAAGAATCAATATTAAATGCCAGCATTATTAACATCCACTTGCTTTTACCCAGCTATCATGGGAAGGACTCAGAATCAATTGGTCTGTTACCAGTCCTTATAAGTTGAATTACACAACTGCTACCCCCCGACACCAAATTCATGTCTTGAAGCCCTAACCCCTGGTACCTCGGAATGAGACCTTATTTGCAAATAAGGTCACTGCAGATGTAATGAATTAAAGTGAAGTCATCCTGGAGTAGGGCGGGCCCCTAATCCAATACCACTGGTACCTTTATAAAAAGGGGAAATTGGGACCCAGACACTCACACGGGTAGAATGCCATGTGAAGAGGAAGACAGAGACCAGGGTGATGCCGCAGAAGCCAAGGAGATTGCCAACAAACTGCCAGAAGCTAGGAGAGAAGTATGGAACAGAGGCTCTCTCCCAGCCCTCAGCAGGAAACAACTCTACCAACGTCTACCAGGATACTGGGAAATGTAGTCCTTTAGGTGGGCAGGCATATGCCCAGTGTAATATCAGAGTTACTTTGCTAAGAATAGGAGACTAGATGTCGGATATCCATTGATGATACAAAAATGCCAACTTTTCTGGTTGTTCACAACATATAAAGTACACATACCCCAAATTTTTGGAAAGAAATTAAAACTTTCTCCAAAACTGAATACAATTGTTATTCCATAAAGACTTGCTACTTGTATCCCATGGCTGTCTCTAACATGCCATTGCACTGCATTTCCTTTGGGGGGACACCAGTATCCCAGGGTGAGAAACAAGGGTCTAAGGTCACATGGCGTCATTACCTGGGGTAACGTGTGATATTTTGACTAAGACGTTTGGCCACAGACATTAGCATACTAGGGAGAGTCTGATAGCTGTTTTGGTACAAGGCATTTTGACACAAATCAAAAAACAAACAAACCTCTCAGAGGTAACTACTGCTAATAAATGCTTGTGTATATTCTTCCAGACTTGATAAATCAGGGTATGTATTAAATATATTCAAATAGATGTCACTTAAGTATTAAGAAAAAACATTCCCACTGGAATTCTGCATTAAAAGTTATAATGGTTTAAATTTTAAAACATTTAAAAAATACGGCCTCCTAAAAGATTGAATCTGTTTACTTTGCCAGTGGCAGTGATCATTATAAGTATCATAACCTTGGGCAAAAAAGTGAGATTATTTTTATTTGCAGTTTTTTGTTGCTGTGATTATATATTTGCATAGATTTATTGAACACACTTTTCTTTTTTTGAGTTTTATTTAGATATAATTCACATGCCATGCAATTCACTCACTCGCAGTGTACAATTCAATGATTTTTAATATGTTCATCATCGCAGCATTTATTTCTTACAGTTTTATAAAGATATGTCGTATTTACACTATTTTCAAGTTTGTAAATTGTCTTAGTATTTTGGAAGTGCTTTTTTTCTAAAGTAATAATAGCTATCAATGTTTATCTCTAGGGTTTCTGGTTTTAGAACATTTTTTCCAACCCAAAGTTCATAGAACTATTTTAAGTTATCTTCTGATACTCTTCTAGACCATCAAACTTCTAGAATTTTTTAGAAGAAATAATTTGTAAAGACAGTCTTCCAGCACCTCTCCTACTCACTGAGGGGAGCTGTGAAGGGGATTGGATGAGCCCCGGGTGAGAGTGGACAGGCGCACCTATTACTCGCTAAGAAGAGGTGATACTTGGCCTTGTGACAAGGACAGACGGATGTCCTCTGTAAGATGTGTTCATCTTCTCACACCCTTTGCTCACCTGCATGAGGAGTATCAGAATCTATAGATATTATCATCTCCCTGCCCAGTGGCACTACTACTCTTATACTAGGAAGCTATTTATTTGCCTTCCACATCCAAAATAAAAGTCTATGCATATATATTTATGGAAATGACAATATCTCATAGGATTCATAGAAATTTTACATAAAGGTAGAAGAAAAACTTAGGTTTAAACTATTACTTTGAAACCTTATAGATATATCATTTATGTAACTTTCATCCTGGAAAGAAACTATATCTGAGACTTAAGCTTTCTAATTGCCATGTCTTTATTTTGTGAATCAGGAGAATTACCTCAGTCCTTTTACAGTAATATGTGTAATGTTTACACTTGAAAGACACTGTCACCTCTTTATACTGCTCCATTATGTTGATGGGTATAGTCCTGGGAGGGGATTTCCCTAAACTCTTGTTCTTCTGATTCTTTTTATGTTTGGAGCAATCTTTTTTCGTATTCATTTTCTTTTTTCTTTTATCTCACCTGCTCCTTTGTTGTTATAAGAAGAAAATTCCAAAGTATGACTTTTGCTACTAGCAGAATGACTTTGTTTTCCCTTTTGCACTTGTCAAGAAACTTCATAAATGCCAAAGATTAAGACTGGATCTATTTCTATGGACCGATTTTGTAGAATATATATATCTTTTTTTTTTTTTTTTTTTTTGTGAGACAGAGTCTCACTCTGTTGCCTGGGCTAGAGTGCCGTGACGTCAGCCTCGCTCACAGCAACCTCACACTCCTGGGCTCAAGCAATCCTTCTGCCTCAGCCTCCTGAGTAGCGGGGCTACAGGCATGCGCCACCATGCCCGGCTAATTTTTTCTATATATTTTTAGTTGGCCAATTAATTTCTTTCTATTTTTTAGTAGAGATGGGGTCTCGCTCTTGCTCAGGCTGGTTTCGAACTCC
>CAUYRT010048479.1:0-26497 GCA_963574885.1 Lepilemur ruficaudatus
AAGAAAGAAATCAATTGGCCAACTAAAGATATATATAGAAAAAATGAGCCGGGCATGGTGGTGCATGCCTGTAGTCCCAGCTACTCGGGAGGCTGAGGCAGAAGGATCGCTTGAGCCCAGGAGTTTGAGGTTGCTGTGAGCCAGGCTGACGCCACGGCACTCACTCTAGCCCAGGCAACAGAGTGAGACTCTGCCTCAAAAAAAAAAAAAACAAAGTTATTTCTTTTATTAAAAATAATCTTTGGATAAAAGGTTTCTCATTTGATTTCTGGGCTAAATAGGTGTAAGAAGTTCAACCTCTAATATAATGAATGGCACATAGTAGGCATGAAAAAATATTAGCTCTCTACCCTTCTCTTAGCTTTTCAAGGGGCATTTCATGAGCTGTCTTTTCATTCTTTTAAGTTTTCTCCCTTGCCTGCTAACTCAGAGGGACCGAAGTCAATATTCACAATGTTTTGCACAGACATGGTTTTCCTAAGTGTTTAGTTGTCTTCACGTTCTGGCCCTAGAAATTCCCTTTACCATATCCACCACATTTCACCTGCACTCACCACAAAGCACTACTCAGAAACCCTCCATTGACTCTCCTTGTCTTTCTGCAATCTTCTCTTTTCACCCTCACCTCCGCATATCCAAATCCTACCCTTGCTTCAAATCATTTCTCATATGCCACCCTGTCCACTTTCCTGATCTCCTAAGCTCAAGTTAACTTATCTCTTTTTACAGCGCTGTAAACTATATGTTTATTAAGATCTTTGTCAAATTGAATGTGTTACAGTTACAGCCTTCTTAACTACCACATGGGTGAGTTACTCAAGTGCATTAAAGTAGAAATCATAAAATATGATATATTCATGCCTTAAACATTTGTGTGGAACTAAAAATATGAGCATTGATTTGCCAAATATTTACTGTAGAGTTAAGGTCTTTCCTTAAATATCCAAGTTACCATGCTTGTAGAATAACTAACACTCCTTTCTTGTGATTTTATGTGACCATCTAAATGAAGAGACCAAAAATGTCTATTTTTATAGGTCCATTTTTATACATCTCACAGTATATGAAGGCAACTGGTTTGTCCAAACTGCTGTTTGTAATCTACTTTTCATGGAAAATGCCCTTCTCTTCAAATCATATCTATATGTACCCAGTAAAACAATTTGCAAACCCAAGCAAAACTAGAAGGGAATATGGAAAACATTTGACTTTTTTATTCAAGACACTGAATTGAATTGAGAGGGATGTTTGAGAGAGGGATAACTCAAATTGTTGCAGTCAGAGATTTATGGTCACCTGAAGAAACACATTAAGTCCTGAATATCACAACAGGTCAAAGTAGGCAAATGGGCAAATCAGAGGTTAGGAACACAGTAATAGGAGGAATCACCATTACCAGAGTAGACTGGGGCAAGATGTTTAGAACTGAAGCTGAGTATAACAGGTGAGGGCTAGAATTTCCCTTTCAGTGGTGTGTGGTATGAGGTAGGGAGCTCCTCATAGGAGCCATTGAGGATTATGATTTTTTGACTTCATGATGGGTTTATTGGTATATTAAATGCATTTTCAACTTATGGTATATCCAGTATATGTTTATAGGAACATAACTCGATCATAGGTTGAGGAGTATCTGTATATCTATTAAATCAGGATTTGTCTCCCTGAATTCTCACAAGTTGAATTGGTTATCTTTCTGATGCTTCTGAGTTCCTTCTTTTATCATTTCCTTTCTGTTTGAAGAACTTCCTTTAGTCAGTCTTTAAGATAAGGGCTGTTAGTGACAGATTCTTTAAATTTTTCTTCTGCTGAGAATGTTTTTATTTTTTGTATCCCCTTTCTTCCTGCAAGATAGTTTTGCCAGATTTAGAATTTGTAGTTAACAGTTCTTTTCTTTCATCACTTGAAAAAGGTGTACCTTCCTTCTGGCTTCTGTGGTTTCAGATAAGAAATCCATTATTAATCAAATTGATGTTTCCCTGTAAGTGATCTGTCATTCTCCCAGTCTGCTTTCAGAATTTTTTCTTTTGTCTCTAGTTTTCAAGTTTAATTATGATGAGCATGAATTTCTTTGAGTTTATCTTGTTTGGGGTTAACTTAGCTTCTTGAATCTGTAGATTTGTGTCTTCCATCACCTTTGGGATGTTTTTAGATATTATTTCCTAAAATATTTTTCAGCTTCACCCTTTCTCCTTTTCCCGCTTTCCTCTGGAATTCTGATGGAAAATGAGCGTACCTAAGCTTGAGCTCTCTTCTGTTTCTGGGTCAGGAATTGGGAAATACTAGGCCTGGGTAGACTTCCTTTTTGGGTGGGAGACACAAAACATTCTGTAACCACATTGTTCCTTCAGACCTGGAGTTCCAAACTTCTCTACCTTCTTTTTACCACTCTTCAGAGTTTTTCTTTCATTGTCTTTATCATTATTATTATTATTATTATTTCCGTGGTTTATAGTTGTACTTAATAGAGAGAAGCAAGGAAAAATGGGTAAACCATTTTGGCCAGACTAGGAGCCCTTTACATATGTTTATCTTATCTTTTATTTTTCTTTACACATAAATTTATTTTGAATTTTGATTATCAGAATTTACTGCAGAAAACCTTACAATGACAAGATGAAGATAATTTTAACATTCCTTTTTAAAGATATTTTAATATGTAGACACAAATCTTAAATAAGCATTTGTATTTCAAAATATATAATGATTGTGCAATAATGTGTATTCTTTATCATTTTTTAAAAAATTAATGTGCTCTAGTCCATTTTTAGGCCCGTTTTCTTCTCTCATACATGATAAAGCTTGCAGCTACAGTGGTAGCAAATTCAAAACTGCTTTAAGAGCTGAGTAACTTACATTGAAATCCTTTTTGATATGAGGGAATGTGCAAGTGTGCATACACAAAATGGGCAGTTATGTAAGTTATATCTTTCACATTTGTATTTTAAATATGGGAGATCAAGGCTCTGAAAAATAAGTTATTAAAAATTGAAATGTTTAATGAACATTGAGAAGAAAATATTTTCTGATAAAGACATAGTCTTAAAAAGTCTGTATTAGAAAGGTGTTATACAAAGAAATTTATTATAAAACACATTTTGTACATGGAAATTATTATTTGCAACTAATGTAAAAATAAACATAGGAAGGTCAAATTTATAGTTTCTTTTCTCTTTCCTTCCCTAATGATATAGTTCATGTCTTAAATTTGCAAGCTATTACAGTTTCTGAAAAGAAATAAATTAAATCTAGATTATATTAAAAACACAATTTGTTGCTGTTAATCTCTTTCTCTTGCTGAGATGCATCACATAGAGAAAATAACCCATATAGAGTCTGTATTTCATGTAAAGGGAAAAACTGCTTGTTATTAATTATACTGCATTTAGTTATAGAAGCTAGAATATTAACACTGCCAGGAACATTACAGACATAACATTCAATGGGTTTTAAATATTTTTTAAGCACAAACCTTTTCTACAAATAAACTCTTATGCAGAAACTAAGATTATAATGTAGGCAGAAAAGGCCAGCCATTTATCCACCCCTTCCCCAGCTGCAGACCTGAAGGCACTTCCTCAGAACTTTTTAAAGCCCATTTTGCAGATAAGGAAAATGAGGCCTAAAGAGAAAGACTTGTCTGAAATCACAGAGCTATCATAAGGCCTTATTTGTGCAGATGTATTGTTAGTAAACCTGCCTCTTTGGTCTTTTTTTAGTAATTTCCCTCTTGGCAACATTTTCTTTCTAAATCTTACATTTGTCTCCAATAACAAAGTCAGCCAAAAATTTATGGCAACTCCATGAGTATTTAATGTCATTTATGCTAAGTTATTTTATACGTGACAAATTGTCTTCATTCATTCATATGTGTGTCCATTCGTTAGTTCATTCATTCACTCGTTGTGCATCTACTCTATAGCAGGCATTATTTTTAGTTGTGGGGATAAACCAGTGAACAAAAAACAGTCTCAGTTTTCAAGAGGCTTACATTCTTATGGAGGAAGAGAGGCAACAAGTCAATATACGCTGTGTCGTGTAGTTATAAGTGCTAAGGACAGTGAAACCAGGTGAAAAAAATAAGCATGGAGGAATGTGCCTTTAGTTAAGGCAGTTAAGCAAGGCCTTCACTGATGGGTAAGATTTGAGAAACTTGAAGGAAAGGAAAGAAGGAGCACTCGGGTATCTGGAGGAAGAATGGGCCTGGCAGAGGAAGCAGACCACAGTTCCTGAGGTGAGAGTGTGCAGGACTGTATGCATGAAGCGAGACCCAAAGAGGCCCTGAGGCTGGAGACAAGTTGAAGATGGTGAGATCAGATTAAGAACAGATGGATGGACATCTCGAGTTGGAGATTAAAAAAAAAATTTCTTTATAAATAGGCAAGGCAATATTGCCAAATTCCCAATTCAAGGACCAACTTAAATAATTAAAAATGTATCTAGCATATTGAGTGCTCTAGTTTCAGAACGTGCTCATCTTGTTGTAATATTTTGGCTCTGTCACATGCTAGCCATGCTACCAGGGCAGTTGAGCCTGTTTGCTCTTCTTTAAGGTGAGGTTGCTAATACCTGTCCTGTCCTCCACACAAAGCTGAGGTAAGGGTCAACTGACTTACTGGACTATGAAATTATTTCAAAAACTAAAAAATGCTTTGGGGTTATTATTCCATGAAGCAGTGACATAGGGCTTTAAGGCAGGTTTGAAAAGATCTGGCAGGTCACTGAGCAGGACTTCCCATAGCAATTATCAACAATTTCATAGTATATATCAACTTCTGTAAAATGCAGAATCCATGGTGTGACTTTTTCAGATGGCTTCTTGGGATCAGAGTCATAATGACCATGCAATTAAATGCTTTGGAAACACGCATTAGTGCAGACAATTTAGCGTATATACAGACAACTTTTCATTCTCATTATCCTTTCAAGGTGTCATCATCTGACTGTCTGTGTACCCGAATACAGAGAATCTGTGCTAAGAGAAAATAGAAAATGAAGAACCAGATTTTGGCTTACTTTTATGTGTTTTTTAAAACTGCTTTTTAACTTAACAATAGTTAAGCTTTTTAACTTAACATTTACATCCACAGAGGCACTGGAGCAATATAATTTGTTTTAGGACTGCCTCAATGTAAAAGAAAAATTATTTAGATATTCAATGGGAGGAAAAAATGAGTGTTCTGTATTTGGCAGAGACTTCTTTTGCATTAGATATAGAAATGTGATAAAGGATATTTTATTTTATTTTGATGTACACCAAAAAAAAAAAAATCACATGACAAATGTACTTTAGTAAAATCTTTAATTTTAAATTAGAGAAGTTTTCTAAACAGCGTGAAGGCTTGCAGTTTTCAAATGAAAATTAGAAATTCATTTTGGATAATTTAAACTTTTAAAAAGTCACCTAATGTTGAGTCTGTTGAAATATTACAATTTCAATTGTAAAACAATTTAGTATCTTAACATATGTTGAATACCAATGAGCCAGTTCTGTGGAAGTCTACTTGTTTGAATTTATTTTGGTACATAAAGTTACCTTCCTGTGATTTTGTAGTTCTAAACAATTTTTAATAAAGTTTCTTGAAATTGAGTAAGGCTAGAGTTTTTGAAGCTTTGTTTTAAATGCTGTTGAATCGTCCCTCAGCACACTGTAAAATATTTTCAGAAGAGTGTCTAATCAAAATAATCAAATTTGAATTCTTTAAATCAATTCAGTAGCCTTTGCCACCAGTTTCAAGCCTGCATTTCTACTTCCAGGTAGATATAGCTGACATTGAGAATGAAGAAAACCGCTACTGTCTGTTCATGGAACTCCTAGAATCTAGTCACCGTGAGGTTGAATTTCAGCACTTGATTTTGCTCTTACAGGCTTGGCCACCTATAAAAAGTGAACATGCGTAAGTATTAAAATCAGCCTAATTAGAGTTTCTATGTCTGGAATTTAGCTCTAAAAATGTAGCACCTTCAAAGGAGCCAATGAAAGAATAATTGTGTGTGTGTGTTGTGTGTGTGTGTGTTGTGTGTGTGTGTGTGTAAAATGAATATTTGCCTTTAGAGGAAGTTAAAATTGTTTTTGAGTTATAGCAGTGTCTTTCCATTTCTTCTTGCCCCTACACCCAAGTATTTTATTCAGAAGTGTCAGGCAATACTTTACAATACCATCTGACTTACAATGTCAAGAAAACAATTTTGTTTCTGTATTTTCACTAGGAAATTTCTTGACTATCTTAACACAGCTTACAATGCTAACTTGAGAATCCATATGGAATAAATGAATAATTCCCACTTATTGAGAAGATACAGTGTTATGTGCAATTTACATACATTGAGATATGCAATTTACATATATTGCATATACATTATCCGTCATTCACACAACACACCTACAAGGGAAGGCGATGTTATCTAATTTTATAGATGAAGGAATTGAGGCTCAGAAGTTAGATAACTTCAGGCATCACACGAGGAATACATGGAAGAGACAGAATTCTAACCAGCTACTGGCTGCCTTTGCAGTGTTTTTCCTCCATGTCACGCTGAACTTACAGCTGCCACTCATAGCTTCATGGGGTACTTATCCAATCCTTGTGCTATCAGCTGCATAACTTACCCCTTTCCTTTGGAAGAAGTGGGCAGATTTCCTCTGAGCACATGTGCTGATTCTCATGAACTGCAGCTTTTCATTGGCAGACACTATGAGCACCAGGGCTCTTGCTCCAAATGCCTGTTTGCTCCTGGACTTACCTTGTTCTTCCCAGAGTCAGCTCAAAGACTCTGCCCTAGGCCAGTGGGCATCTCCACCTGGCCTGACAGAAGTTAAAAAAGGATATTTTTCTGAAAATAAATCCCTGTGTTCTGTGAATAGTTTAGGACTGTAAAGAACATCTGGAAAAGATGTACCTTAACCCTAGGATGAAACTGTTAGGAATTTCTGAAGCTAACGAAGGAGGATGTTGCTTTTGTTTTGTGTTGTTTTTTAACCAAGTGTTTTCAGAAAGAAAAAAAGTTTCTTAAATCTCTACCCTTTGTGGCTGAGAGGGCACGCTGACTTGTAGTTTTTAAGAACAGGTTCTTACCTTTGCTATTTGAAACTCTAGAGAATCTCACATCATAACACCTTCAGTCTTGCTTGTGTCAGTGCACTTGCATTTGGTTCCTGTAGCTGCCTCCGGACCTGGGGTGCTTGAGGTGCTTGTTAAAAGCAGGGTCCTGAGTCCCTTATTCAGCTGGCTGAGTCCAACTCTCTGTACTCAGAGACTAAAGTGAAACAGGTGTGGGGCCCACTAGTTAGATTGTCAGTAATGTGGTACTTTTTTAGGATATCATTAGAGTTGAATTGTAGATTTTTTCATACCCTCATTTCTAAATTCAAAATATGACATCTCTAATAGATTAACTCTGGTTTTACAGGTTCTTTTACATTTAGAACACTTACCATTTAAGTTCATTCACTTACACACAAAACTCAAAATCAGCTTCACTCAAAAGATTGTTGCATCTAAAACATTTAATGCATTTGTAGACCAAGAAAATCTTAATTTTTAAAGTTATATTGTTACTTTTGTAGTCACATATGAAATAGAATTTATAAATTGCTAACCTGTGTTTTATAAAACTGCTTTATTAAATTATTGGAATCAGAAGAAAGCATTTCCCAGTCAGCTCACCCCTCTTACCATTCATGTCTCCTCTGCCTACGAGAAAACCAGAGGATAAGTCGGAGTTGTCCATTTCTGGGGAATGTATGATGGGATACTTTAAAAACAAGTTCTCAAAAGTACTTTGGACTACTCTTTCTTTCAGACAATCCAGTGTATGACTTCAGCACTTCCGAAATAACGAAAAAAAAAAAGAAAAAGAGAGAGAAAGAAAGAAAAGGGAGGGAAGGAAGGAAGGATACGTAGTGTGATAGTGTAACAATGACTCATGTTAGTTGTCAACACAAGGTTAAAAATTAAGAAATTTGCTTGATGCACATCATTGCTAATTTAGTAGTACCAACTTTTGGTTTTTAGTTTTAGTCCTTTATAGGAAAATGTATGGAAAGTATAATAGATTTGCACTTAAGGGAAGATTCATAGTTTTCATCCAGTGTGTGAATAATATACCATGATACTCTGTTATCAAAGCCACATTGCCCATTGTTCACTGTGCTGCCAGACCAGTGTTTCTGCTGCAATGATGGAACCCGGTAGAGAAAAATTCAGCAGAGCTGAACTCAGACTTTGAAAGAGGCGAACAGAGGGTAAGTCCTTGAGTGTAGGAAAACTCCTTAGCCAAGCAGACACTCTTCCTAGAGCTGTTTGTACCTTGAAATAAGCAGTATTCTTTGTCCTCACAGATTATTAATTTGAGCTAAGACACAAAGGCTTCACCAAAGGCTAGTATGGTGAGTCTCCTTGTCACCCTTGCACTTGAAATTGTTCTCAGGGATCAAAGAATAAAATTCTTTAAAGGGAAGGACCATCCCTAGTCATTCAGTGTCTAGAATCTAGTGTTATAATAATGAGACAACAGACTCTTAGTAAATAGTGAATTTTTTTTTAAATATCAGTCAAATGCATATCCTAGTCCTAGGGCAATGAAATGAATTTACCTTTAACTTATCTATTAAAATGTAACTTGTGATATTTTTATGAAACATGGGGTAGGGACAATCAGAGAAGGGAAAGAAAAGGCAAGGTTTTGCCTGCTTTTGTTTCAGATATGAGAAAACAATAGCCAGCATTCACACAGTAAATAGTAAGGCGTGCCTGCTATTGGGGGATGCTTCACGGTTACACACATCAGTCATTAAACAAAGCAACTCTTCAAGGGGAAAAAAAAGAAACATTAAATTACCTTTTCATAGGGTGGAACTGAAAGGTTGGGTGGCTTCCCCAGAACTCTACAACTAGGCAAGAGTATTAAGCAACTTCTCTGAGTCACCCAACCAGTAAATCAAGAAGTCATAATTTGAGCCCAGGTCTCCCTGGCGTCAACCCTATGCCCTTTCAACTCCGCTCTCTACCTGTGTGCTACTGGGCTGCTTGGCAAAACCACAGGAAGCTGCTTTTTCTCCTTCAGACGCTGTCTTTTCTACAAGATTGACTTGAAAGAGCACATCTTCTAGGTTCAAATTGTAATTTACCATAAGCATTTTAATTCACAAAGTGGAATTTCCTTTCCTGTTTTAAAATTTCTCACCACAATTTTGATAGCGTTAATCCTTTCCAATGGCTTGCATTTTTCTCCCTTAGAACCAGCATAACCAATAATCCGTGGGTGAGACTAGCTACAGCGATGCTAACCAAGTGCACAGCGGAGAACAAGGAAAGATTGGGGAATGAAGTTTTGAAAATCTGCCGCTCTTTGTATAACACCAAGCAGATGCTGCCTGCAGAAGTGAGTGGATATTTCAAGTGGCTTTCCTGGGGAGTATCCCTTGCCTTATCAAAACTCTTCATTATAAGCAATCCCAGTGACTGCACTCGAACTTTTAGCTTAAGTCATTGCTAGTAAAGGCCATCCTTTACTAGCAAATAAAGAAAAGCAGTGCTGAAAGGATGCTTTCAGGTAGCTTTTTTCTCTTTGGATCTCTGAAGCAGTGTTCCTTGTACACGTCCCAGCATATAACCCAGTTTTTAATTCCTTCTGGATGCCCTTGTGTGTCAAACTCAAGTTTGTGTTCCAGGTGGTCACAGTAGCACACGTGTTAACTGCCTGAACCAGGCCGGTTGGTAAAGTAGTAGTAAGCTTTAGCACTCCTCTCGACAGGTGACCAACCTCTCTGATTTTTACATACTTTTTGACCTCAATGTAATGAGATTGCATAACACAATATTTATTCTCTGCAAACTATGGTAAACACTCTGCCACTTCCATTTTGACCTTTGTTCTCTATTTGATCCCATCATTTGACTGTCACAGAGATATTTATTATATATATGTATATATATAGAGAGAGAAAGGACACATTCTAAAATAAGCACATCTGACTTACAACCCCTGCTGTGGATCTCACCTCAGCAATATATTGTTTGAGCAATTTACATGTCTTAAATTTAAGTATTTAGATAATGGCATTAAATTAATTGGTTTTGAATTTCTACCACATAGGAGATAAACTTGAAAATAAAATTGTAAATATGATCCTTTGAATCCTCATTGTAATCACTCAAGGAAAATAGTCTCATTATAAATGCACATTTAATGAATTGTTTTCTGAATGAGGGACTGGATAAGTGTTTTTTGATTGAATTTTAAAATAATTTATCCATGTAAAGAAGTCTTCCAACCACCAGAATAACAAAATTATTCTATAAAATATTTAAAGTACCAGCACCAAAAATAACCTCCCCTTACTCCAGTGGAGTATAGTTTGGGCTATGTACCATGGTCTGCTTGTATGGGCTACTTGGAAACCTGTGATCCACTCTGCTATATTGTGAGCACCTGGGGGGTGGGTGCCATGGCTGTGTCATCTCTGTATCACCCATGGCAGGATTCAGCTATTGCATAGAGAGAGGACTCAACACAGTTTCTGGTCCTCATCAGGGTATATAATATGTAAATAACATGGGTTTCACCTTTGCCTTAATATAACCTAAGGTCAAGCATTGTTAGATCTGCACCCAACACCAGAAGTGTCCTACTCTCAGTTCTGTTGAATCTAGATTAGGAAAACATTGTTTAGGGTCTACTGTTACTGTCTAACAAGCTGGTGCTAATGGTGATGACTAACATTCGCCAGTAGTCTTGGACTTTCACTTCCATTGTCTCCTTTAACCGTGGAGATTCCTTAATCCACATTTGACTGATGGATTTGGCTGATGGGTTAGAGGCTGTGAGGTCAAAGGTCTTGCTCCAGCTTCCTCAGGCCATGAATGGTAGATCTGGTCCTCAAACCAAGTCTTTGTGCTTGAATGCTTGAAAAAGAA
Source organism: Lepilemur ruficaudatus (assembly GCA_963574885.1). Lineage (NCBI taxonomy): Eukaryota > Metazoa > Chordata > Mammalia > Primates > Lepilemuridae > Lepilemur > Lepilemur ruficaudatus. The sequence continues at coordinate 10,917 of CAUYRT010048479.1, forward strand.
ATAATTCCAGATGAACAATTCTTACTACAGTTGGTATGTATGGGTATTGAATGTACGTCTGGTGCAACTGTATAAGTTTTATTTTCAACTTTCTCTTTTCCCTAACACTTCAAGAATGGCCTATAGAATCTCTCATCTATTAATAGATTATCAGTGTTTTAGATGTAAGGTTGTTAAGATCTCTGTCATTGCCTAGAGAAGTTGATTTGTTTATTAAAATACCCTCATTGGTTTGGTTTTACTGTAGCTTTTCTAAAGCAAGGAATGTAAGTTAGCTGAGGACACAGCCACTGCGTCTTTCTTTAACCCGGGTATCATCTCTCCGGCTAGCTAATCAAGGCTGCGTATATTACCTTTAGCTCCCTGGGAATAGGTAATAGATATATTTGAGTGTCCATAGCAGTAGTAAGCCATGTCAGCATTACATTTAGATTTCAGGAAACCTTCTAGAGCACAGAAGGAAAAGGTATCTTCTTTTTATTGACTAATGTGTAACAAGTTGTGCTTTCTGTTTCCTATCAAAAAATGAGACTTGATGGTTAAATGTGAAGTTAAATACCTATGATGATGCAGCTCCCTAATAAACTTCTACATCCAGGATGAAGTACTTTGAAAATAGAATAACATACTGAGTTTATGTGCAGTAGTCCTTTGTGATCTCAGAATCATCTGGTTAATGATTCCTAAGTGTTTTTAGAAAATCGGAAAAGATAGCACAAGTCTATTAGAGTACTCCTCACATCACACCATGGAAAGGGATTTTCTGTCTCTCCTCTCTGTTAGGACTGAAAGCACTTTAAGGGCAGGAAACATCTCACATAGTGGAGCAGAAGGAGCCCTAGTAACGCTTGAAGCTGTGCTGTTCCTATCAGACTGAGCCATACATCTTTGAGAACTCGGCCATGATCTTTGACCATGAGAACATCACCAAACTCTCTGGACTTTTGCTTTCTGGTCTGTGAAATAAGGGTTTAAACTGGATGATCTCAGAGAGGACCCTAATTCTGTCTATTTTGCAAGCTCTGCAGACCTGTAATGAGAGTGAGCTGAGGCTGTGTCCTGCTTCATTCATAGCACATAGTTTACTACCTTTCATCAGTCTATAATTTTCTTGGGGTGAGGGGAGGGGTACTAGATTAAAAACCCCATCTCAAAGTAGGTTATTATCACATCTCTGTTTCAATTTGATGAAAGATAATTATTCAAGGAGTTCTGTTGCCACAGTAATTTTTTTTTTTTTTTTTTTTTTTTTTTGAGACAGAGTCTTGCTCTATTGCCCGGGCTAGAGTGCCGTGGCATGAGCCTAGGTCACAGCAACCTCAAACTCCTGGGCTCAAGTCATCCTCCTTCCTCAGCCTCCTGAGTAGCTGGAACTACAGTTGTATGCCACCATGCATGGCTAATTTTTTTCTATTTTTGGTAGAGATGGGGTCTCACTCTTGCTCAGGCTGGTCTTGAACTCCTGAGTTCAAGCTATCCTCCTGCCTCAGCCTCCCAGAATGCTAGTATTACAGGCGTGAGCCACCGCACCTGGCCAGCTTCAGTCTCTTATTTGGGCACGTTTATGGATCTTTTTTCCTTAGGATGCTGTGTGATTAGAGGTTTGCAAATGGTTTATACTGTATTTGTTGATAGCTAAATGTGCTCAATTGTGAGTTAGAAGAGTTGCAAAGGAAGAAATGTTATTACAAAGTAGAAATGTCTTTTTTTTAATGATATAGGGAAGTTGAACAGTTTAATTTCAGCATTCCATAATATGTTATATCACTGTGGTGGTAAAATTATCCAGGATTCATTTTTTTAATCCCGAACCTTTGGTTGCCCTACTCCATGCACGTGTGTGCCTGTTTATGACAGGGCACTTAAGAGGACTCACCTTCTTATTTATCCTCATTTCCCACCAAGCTTTCATGTTTCTAGAATTATGTTTCTTCATGACTCTTTGGAATGCCTTTTTGTGACTACCTGCTCTTGCTCATGGCACTTGCTTACTTATGGCCTTGATGGTCTTCCTGATGGCAGATGTTATCAGCAGGGTGAATCACTGTTTCTCACAGGTCCTGTATCCCACAAACTTGAAAGTTATGTATCCTCCTTCTTGGCTTGTATCCATGGCAATCAATGAGGCATTCTCAAGAGTGGGGGATATATAACATAAGAAATTGGCATAAAACAATTTCTTGTCATTTAAAGATTTTAAAGCCCAAGTTCTAGCTATTTATGACTGACCCTGAAGGTCCTTGATTTTGCTGAGGCACAACATGAATTAGAGTCACAGGTGCTGTGGGCTGCTGTATGGGAGTAAGTCCCCCAGCTCCTGAGGGAACCTCGCTACCCCCGGCTGCCATGTCTTCATGTGATTGTTCTCCCCCATGGTTGAGCCACTTTTGATAATGTCAAGAGCTTGATTTTTAGAATCAGACAAAATTCAGGTTATTCAACCTTCTGCCTCTACTTTCCTCATCTGACTAGTGGGACTAAGATAGTGCCCTCCTCAAAGAATTTGAGGAGAAAATTAAATGAGATGGTGCATATTAAAACATAGTATAACAAGCACGTGGTGTTCAGCTCCGAATGAGTGGCCAGGTAGAGATCATAGACCGAGAGGTCAAGTTCCAGGCCCAGCACAACCTGAAAGGCCCTGGAGAACACAAAACCAAGGCTGCTACAATGCCCAGCTGGCCCAGGTGTGGTACACGAAGGCCAGTGTGGAGTCCCAGCTGGCCCAGCCCCTGGCTGACTGGGGCTGCAGGGAGTCCAGGAGACAGCAGTGGGAGCTTAGCCTGTTCTGGGCTTGTGTCACCACCGACCGCATACCTTGTGCCCTTTGTTCCTGCCACAGGCCCTCCAGCACTTTTTGATGCTGGATGCCCCAGTTGTGTGAGGACAGGAGGAGTGTTGGTGCACTGGTCCAGCTTCTCTGATGACCATCAGGCCATGGGGACCGTGCCCCAATGCATCTTATAAGTCATAGTCCACAGCAAGAACAGACACCCAGGGTTGTGGCCTTGCACGGAGGCCAGGCCCACCTAATCCTCTTCTTTCGAGGCCTCTCTCTCATTGTTTTTCTGTGTCCTGGTGGTCTGAGAGGTTTGAACCGTGAAGGTGTGTCAAATGAGTTGTTCTGTGGTTCTCTCTGCTGCTTTAACCTTTCTTGCAATTCCCAAAATCCCACTGTAAATCACCTAATAAATGCTCCTCTTGCAACACAGAGCAAAAATGTCCAGCAAACATAGTAGAGGATTTAGTATTTAAAGACAGAATATTTGGCCAATTACTCTTAGCTAAGAGATGAAGAGTACTTAGTAGCTCACATAGTAAATTCTTCCATTCTTGAATGCCCTTGCCTGGTGGTGAGCCATCTATCCTTTATGCTTGTTCAGAGGGCTGTACAGGTTATTTCATAAAATTTGTCATGAAAGCTCAGGTCAGCCAAGTGTTATGCTTAATCTAAACATCATATATCACAGAGAAGTACTTGTTTACTCATTCCTGATAGCTTATTGAGTAAGCAAATATGTGTTAAAAGAGGGAATCATATACAGGTTATTTTAGATATGGCAAGTACCTAGCAAGTGTGGAATACAGAGAAAGAATGATATTTTTTTCGTCAAGCAAGGCAAATTGACCAGTCAATAATTACAGTAATACAAGATGAGACTGGGCACAGTGGCTCATGCCTGTAATCCTATCACTTTGGGAGGCCAAGGTGGGAGGATTGCTTGAGACAAGGAGTTTGAGGCCAGCCTGGGCAACATAACAAGCCTGTCTCTACAAAAAATCAAAAACATGAGCCAGGCATGGTGGTATGTACCTATAGTCCCAGCTACTCTGAAGGCTGAAGCAGGAGGGAGGATGGCTTGAGCTCAGGAGTTGGAGGCTGCAGTGAGCCGTGATCATGCCACTGCACTCTAGCCTGGGTGACAGAGTCACCCTGTCTCTAAAATAAATAAAAATAATTAAAGTAATACAAGATTAAAGATAACGTAGGGCTGGACATGGTGGCTCACACCTATAATACAAGCAATCTGGAAGGCTGAGGCAGGAGGATTGCTTGAGGTCAGGAGTTTGAGGTTACTGTGAGCTACGCTGATGCCATGGCACTCTAGCCTGGGCAGCAGAGTGAGACTCTGTCTCAAAAAAAAAAAAAAAGAAGAAAGATAATGTAGGAAATACTTACAGAGTGCAATTATAATATAGAGTGATAACCTGGGATATTCAAAGGTGCCTCTGCAGAGGGATGTGGTTTTTCTGTGCCTCTTTAAGCTGAGACTTAAAAAGCAAGTAGGGATTAGTCAGACAGCGAAAGAGCAGAGGTTACCACTGAGCAAAGATCTGGAGGTGTGAGAGAGTCCAACACCTGGCAGCTGGAGCATCTGGAACAGTAACCACTGGCCACATATGGATATTAAAATTACAACTTAAGTAAAATTAAAAGTGTGGCTTCTTATTTGCACTAGCCCCGCCTCAGTTGTGGCTCAGGGCTCGGGCTGAGGACAGCGCAGATGGAGAATGCTTCCCTCGTGGCAGAAAGGGCCCTGGCGGAGCTCTCTGTGGAATGTGTGGGTGACGAGTGCCGCTGTGACCTGCCAGGAGGAACCAGGAGGAGGAGGGCACAGGAAGCAGGTCAGGATGCAGCCAGCCAGGCCAGAGTGTCATGCTCAAAGGTTTGTTTCATCCTCCCAAATATTTTCTGCAGGTCTTGGCATCCAGATGAAAAATCTGCATTTATCTTTGGCTTGGTGAGACTCCTCTGGGTGTCCTGTCACACACATGGTACTTCTCTGAGTTAGAATCCCTAGTGCTTGAAGCACACATTTCACAAACTGCCATCCTGCTGATACGATCCTCATCACACAGGTTGTGTAGCACAACCTTCCACTCTGAAACTAGAGGGCCTCGCTGATTTCCAGAAGAGACGTGCTGTGTGAAGGCTAAAAAAATTATAATGAGCAGAATTCCAAAGAGAACTTTATCTTAAGCTTTAAATGGGAGGTTCTTTATGTCATCCTTATTGTATATATGCTTTATAATAATATAAAGGAATTTTGAAAATGTAGTCAGTTTGAGTTTTTCTTCTCTGCTCTGAGTAGCACGAGAGAAGGATCAGTCCCACGGAGGCCAGTGATCCTCAGTTCTTCTTCCAAAACAACCCTTGCTTTAGCGTGATGGGTGCACTCACAGTCTGATTCTGTTTTTTTATGTTACAGCTAACGGTGGGACCCCAAAGGTCACATAGCTCAGCAGGCAAAACAGCTTGCAAATCTGTTTTTTATTCTTTCATACTTTTGTTGTAAAGGATTACCATTTCTTACCTTATATAAAAGCCTGCTCTCTGATGACAGGTTTAGTCAGTGTAAGAAAGGGCTGGGAATAAAATGCAGATGCACCTGTAGAGATCCAAACACATTTTCATTTTTCTGCACTGCAGATAGTTTTCATGAAGATGGACTGTCTTAAGTACATCAAGGATTCAATTCACCTTGACATTAGAATTATAAGCAGGTTTTAAAATATTTTATTTGACAATTTCATTTGTTTCAGTGGGTGACAACTATATATTGTTAACAATATTAACAATTGATGATCAATAGTTTTTATTATCATGAAGCCTCTAGTATATGCTAAGCATTGTGCGTTACATTCGTTAACACTGATTCACACACAAAAAACAGAAACTGCCAAGTAGATGTAAATACATGTATTTCATGTGAGGAAATACTTGTGAGGAGACTAGCACTCTGAGAGTTTAGGAAAATAAAATGATAGTACTATATCTATACCATGAGTACTACAGAGCCATTAAATGTAATGATGTAGATGAGCGTCTGATAACTTGGAAAGATGTTCGCAATGTGCCGTGAACCGAGGGAAGCAGGTAGCAAACCCTGTATTCAGCGTGGTGTCATGTGTGCTGTACACACACACACACACTCCCATATTCATAGAAAAAGGGGTAGAAGATCCAGTAATAACTTCACAGGGATGAGCAGTGCATCTCCGAGTTCCCGCTCACCATGTGCTGTGGTTTCAGGGTGTGAAGGAGCTGTGCCGGCTGCTGCTCGCCCAGTCCCTCCTGCTGCCGTCCCTGAAGCTTCTCCTGGAGAGCCCAGATGAGCATCTGCACGCGGTGGCGTTGGAGCAAATTGCAGCTGTCACTACGGTATGCCCGGTTGAATTTACTTTTTCTTACGTTTCAAAGACATGAATTAGCTCTTTCATTCTCATAAGTGATAACCATGATTAATTTAAAACTACTTTATTTATAGGACTCTTTGACCACAATAGCTGCTTCTGTTTTGTCTGAGCAGTATGTATTTATTTATTGAACAAACATTTACTAAGCTCTTCCCAGGAACCAGATTCCGTGTTTCAGTGCTGAGAATACAAATCCAAATAAAGAAATGGTTTTTCTAGAGAAGCAATGCCACACCTGTAATCCTAGCACTGTGGGAGGCCAAGGTGGGAGGATCGTTTGAGCTCAGGAGTTCAAGACCAGCCTGAGCAAGAGCGAGACCCTATCTCTACTAAAAAAAGTAGAAAGAAATTAGCTGGACAACTGAAATATATATATATTAAAAAAAAATTAGCCGGGCATGGTGGTGCATGTCTGTAGTCCCAGCTACTCGGGAGGCTGAGGCAGGAGGATCGCTTGAGCCCAGGAGTTTGAGGGTGCTGTGAGCGAGGCTGGTGCCGCGGCACTCTAGCTCAGGCAACAGAGTGAGACTCTGTCTCAGAAACAAAAAAAGGACGATGGAGCAGCCATAGACCAGCAGACTAGTCCTCTTGCCACTTGAAATTTGAAATTTGGGTCTAAGGAACTCCTTAGCATCAGACAAGTTTTCTATCCCTGTATGTATGTGTTTGGTTATCTACTAATTAAAGGTGAGAGAGTCGTTTCAAGTGGTGTTTACTGGAAACATCTGAAAGCTCAAACTCGTATTTCCTCTGGCAACCTAAACCACCATTGAGGCAGCTTCTTGGCTTGAAGAATGATGTACTGAAGTCGAATCTTGAGATTTCTTCCTCAAGGCTGGTTGTCTTATTATTATGAATAAGGAAGAAACTTTCTCTTCCCATTTAAAATCTTCTACTTTAGGATTAGATAGCTTAAGGTTGTGTTTTAATGAACTCATATTGTATGATCCTTACTGGAACCCTTTTATATAGGGAGATCATTCTTTCCTTTGAATTATGTGTGTGTGTGTGTACACACACTGTACACATTCACAGACATACATCTGTATAATTTTACATTTTATATATATATATATATATATTTTTTTTTTTTTAAACAAAAATGTGGCAGGATGTCTGCTAGGGACCAGAAAGGGAAGGAGAATCTTAGAGCAGAGGTGTATGCTTGCTACACAAGATAGTGAAGAAATTGATAAAAAGACACTTGATATAAAATTTTGTTAATGACAAAGGATACAGAAAATTATGTAAATGGTTACAAAAGTAGAATATAATTATATTTTGAAGCAGTCGTTATGAACAGAATGAGAAAAATCTAATACCTTTGTTCCTTTATTAATTCCTGTATTAATATTTTCAAAATAATGTAAAAGCTTCTGCAAAGGTTTTGTGAATTCCCTCCCTTACCACTGATAATCCATCAGAACGGGGGTCTGGACTGACATAGGGAATCAAGGAGACTTGCCTGTTGGTAGCCCCCCTCCCTATTTGTGCTAAAATAAAAGTTGTATAACTTTGGAAATTCATATAAAACTAAGAATTACAGTGAGTTTTTTCTTAGCCTGTTTTTTCTTATAAATCCAAGAAATCGGGAAGAAGAGAAGACTGAGGAAAATCAGGCTGTGTACTTACAGTGCGTTTTTTTTTTTTTTTGCTCCCCACCATTATATACTGTGTCAGTATCTCTACTTAGGCATTCTTACAAAATTCGCCATGGGCCTCTTTGAGAAGAAAACAGTGATGTATTATGTATTGCCTTTCCATATTCGTCCTGCATAGAGCTCTCTTGATGTAATCCTGAATTCCATAGGCGAGTATATCAGTTTTCATTTTAAAAATTCTTTATTGCAAAAGTATCTGTCAAAACTGCACCTATAACAGGGATGCCCTGCCTGCTAACTGATGTTGCTACCCACACAACATTCCCCCAAACACATCACACTGTGACTGTCAAAATAAGAAACTAACTGGGAACACTACAACACCCAGGTAGTTTTAAAATGGCACTAATGTACTTCCATAACACTTTCACCTGAACGTTTGATGAGTTGCATTGTGCTAAGACTGTGGTTTTAAAACTGCTCTGAAGACTATGAGTAGTTTGCCTGTGGTTGCAATGATAGCACACAAAACATCTGTGCCCTTCAGATGCAAAAATCAAAACCACAGGTATAATTTGCTGAGATGCATTACTTGCTTACCAATGAGAGCCTTACTTTTAGAAATTCAGTAATGAGACTTAACTGTAACTTCTCTACACTAAGTTGAATGTTCACATTGGGGTAGCCCATTGTGCCCTTAAAATGTGTTCCACAGAAATATCAGGTGTCTTTGGATCTTTTGCATCCTCCAAAGAGCTAAGGTTTTATGGAGTTTTCCATTTTTAAAATATTTTTTAACTTTTTATTTTAAGACAATTTAAAATTCACATTCAGTTTTAAGAATAATACAGCAGATCTCTTATACTCTTCACCCAGTTTTCCCTAATAGTAATGTCTTGCATAACTGTACTATACAGGTTGAGCATCTCTCATCTGAAAATCTAAGATCCAAAATGCTCCAAAATCTAAAACTTTTTGAGCGCCAACATAATGCTAAAAGAAAATGTTCATTGGAGCATTCTGGATTTCGATTTTCGAATTAGGGTTGCCCAACCAAAAAGTTATAATGCAAATATTCCAAAATCTAAAAAAGACCTGACATTTCTGATCCCTAAGCATTTTGGATAAGGCATACTCAGCCTGCAATACTATGACCAGGCTATCGACATTGCTAACAATCTGTGGACATATGCAGATTTCACCAGTTTTGCAGGCACTCATGTGTATGTGTGTGTCTAGCTCTGTGTGACGTTGTCCCCTGTAGCTTCGTGTGATCAGAAACTACAGTCAAGGTACAGAACACAAGGATCCCTCATGCTGCCTTTTATAACCCCGGCCACCTTCCCCCCACCCCACCTTTCCAGCAACCTAGGGGAACTACTAATCTGTTCTCCATCTCTATAATTTTATTACTTCAAGAATACTATTATATTTAAATGAAATATGAAATTACTGTAATTTATCATTGTTCCCCCAGCACCATTAAAGGGTGGTGTTATTATGCTTTTCTAAAGGAAGAGTTTCTGGAGGCATTTTTGCAGGACTCATATCTAGCTATTTTAAAATCATCTTTGGTATTGCAGTGACAAATATAAAACTTTTGCTTTCTTTGTTTTTATTTTGCTGTTCACTCTGTCCCATTCGTAGGGGGCTTAAATTTATCAGCAACTTAGTGTTCCCCTTATTGGTTGTTGACAGTGGTTCTTGTTGACATTAAAAGAAAAAACATCTGGCAAAGGGACTCCTCTGATACCAATCAGTCCTGTACACTGTGCAGATCTAAGTGGAAAAACGCCCCCCTTGTTTGCTGATAGCATGTATTATTTCTCTATTTGTTATGAGATACCGACAGCTTTATAGGTGTTTACAGTTGAAAGGATGATACTTAAGTGCTGATGCCAGAGATTGTACTGACTTTTCTGCCAACAGTAGTACTCATTTCTTTATCTCAACTTTTCTGAAATTGCAGGCCTCTGGCCTTTAGCATGTAACCCTTTACAAATGGCCAAGAGCCTCTTTCCTGGGACAGAAATGGAAAGTCCTTCTTTGAGATTATATTGTTGATGAACAATTAAAGCCCTGCTCAGTATAGACTGCCCGATTACCCTCTCCATCAGTCTCGATGAGATTGAGAGCTCAAAACCTTACTCTTTTCAAGAAGGGAACTCCTGCCGGTGTGTTTGAATCTCATCTCTAGAATATTTTCTATTCTGATAGAAGTCTCTTGACTCATTCTGTCACAGTAAGAAGATACATGTATTTATAATAGTTTCGTATACTGCAAATGTCCCCATTTCACAGTTCCAGATTTGCAATGGCTCCTGCTCCTCATTGTTCCTCCCCTTTGGCACTGCCCGATGCCCCCATCCCACGTCCCAGGGTTTGTCTTGGACTACTGTGCCTATTAAAACACTAAGTCATGGGGTTCTAAAGGAAGCGTGTAAGACTGTTAGCACCTAATTAAGGGCTTCTTCCTGATGTTAATAATTACCGTTCTTCAAGTCCCATCTCTTTACTAAGTATTATAATAGGCACATTCTTACTTTATCTTCTTAATCCTGTGAGAAGATATTATTCTGGTTTCACAGATGAAAACACTGAGACTCAGGGGTCACACAGCGAGTAAGCAGCCAGAGCCGAATTTAAACCCCAGACCTAACATTCAAAGTCCATACTTAACCATGCGGTTTCTTTTCATATAACTAGGAAGGTTGTATTATATTGGAAAAGGGTTATCCCTGCAGAGAAATGAAATTGTTGCAAGCACCTTAAGGCGTGTAATATCACCACTGAAAAAGACTAGAGCAGAGCTAGTTCAACAACTTGCCCAATCAGGCTTCCTTTTTATGCCCACTCACTCACGCAGGCTCTGGCTGAGCACTGCAGGGGGCTCTGTGCCATTTTGGATAGAGCTCATGGCAGGAGAACGCTTCCTAAATGAAGCCTGCACCCTTTTATCTTGAACATGTTGACCTTAGTCCTGCCCTGGGGAGCTGCTCAGAATTAGTAAGGTCCTTCTTCCAATGGCATTCCTTTACATGTTTAATAAATATGATTCCTATCCCCTTTAATTTTGCGATGAAGACATCAGAACTGACCAGTATTATTTACAATGACCTGTATCCAGGTTGGAGGGAGAACCTCGAAGATCCTCAGGAAAGCATGTGTGGATTGATGTATTTATGCAAAACAAAGAAACCTTCCTTTCTCTGTTCCCTTTTCACTCTATCCAGGTTTCCAACTAGGAGCTTTCTAGCCGGAGTCTCTTCCACCCTGGGCACTCCCCAGCACTGCCATCTCCACAGCAGCTCAGCTTACACACCCTCCTTCTTGCCTGTGTGCTCCATGGTGGCAGAGAAATTAGGCTGGGGTCATAACAACCTTATTTGGTAACTGCAAATTTCCTCTTTGGTGTTAGCCCTGATGACAGTTGGTTTTCTTCTAAGTATATTCAAACGAAGTTAGGCTTAAGCGATCCAAGCAATACAAAGAATCACTGTTCTTATGGCTCTTTGGGTATCAGGCTGTTTTTCTCAGAATTGTGGGCTGTCTACTCATTTCTAACTATCATTTTAACCTGAACATGCTGAGATCTGTTACTTGTACCCCTCATCATTCATCTTCAGCCCATGTTTGGTCTTCTTGATGAAGCAAGCTCTGCAGCAGCACCTCACAGAGGTCTCAGCTGGATGCCTCCAGCAATAGGCAGCTCACTTCCTGTGTTAACCTATTTGATTTCTAAATACTCTGGTGGTTGGTTAACTTTACCTGGTATGAACAGACACATTAAGTACTCATTGTGCATGGCCTGGTACTGTGTGTGGAGTAAGGACTAGGTAGGGCATTTGTGAAGATGATATAAAATATTATTATCCCTGTGTTTAGTGGAATTATCTCAGGGAGAGATTGGCATGTGAAATAATAACACAAGTAACTAAACAAGGTAGCAAGGAGGTAGGTACAATGTATGGAACTGGCAGACTCAGGGCCCCAAACTCTAGTATTTGCTTGTGGTCACTGAGATGATTAAGCTTGGATTTTCGAACATTTTCTCACTCTTGTTAAAGCATAAGTCAGATGATTTGTCCTAATTTTGGTTTCAGAAGAATACTCTTAAATGCCATGCTAAGAGTAAAACTTATGGTGTGCTGAGAAAATGTGATCTGAATATCATATCCAAATAAATATAAAATATAAGAAATCATCTACAGGCATTTTTTATTCCAAGTATATATTTGTGTTGCCCTTTTATTTTTCTACCCTTGCAATTGATATTTTCAATAACTTTTATTAGTAACAGTAGATATGAAAACAAGACAAATATCCTTCCCTAAAGTAAACAATGAAATAATATTAAATAATCTTCTTTAAAGTAATTGAAATGAGGCCCTAAATGCATTATACTTCTGGAATTTCAGCTTACCTCATTATTGTAATTACTCTTAGCTTGGTATAGATTCGTAAAATCAAAGATTTTAATTCAGAGAAGGTTCATTACCTATTGTTTAAAGAGGAATTAAACAGATAACATTTTAATGGCTTGGAAGACAGTAGTGCTCTGTGCTTTAATAGATTTCTTTCCCAAGATCTGCAAAGTCTCATTTATTCTCAAAAATTAATTGCTAACATACAAAAACAATCTCTGACAGAGATAGTAAGCATTTTACTCATCTTAGGATATATGTCAGCCTTTTCCCTTCCAGGAAATCCTTTATTCATGATTTGTTTGACTATAATAACTTCAGCTATTTACCGAACTTAAACTCTGAACCAGGCGTTATGCTAGGCACTTAAAAGCTTCTTTTAACTCCAGCCCTTACAGACAGTCTGCATTTGTGGTGTGGAAACTAGAGCTCAGAGACATTGCCCATAACAAGGTCACACAGCTGTTTAGTGAAGGAGCCAAGATTGGAATTGGTTTCTAACCCAAAAGCCTGTCTTCTTTTCCTAGCACCAGACTGTCTCTCGCTCTAATTGAAAGTTATTTGATCAGGGAAATTAAATCAACCAATCCTTCTGGACTTGTCTATTTATTTCACACATCCAAAGTGAGTCCCAAAATGACAGAATACATTTTCTCCCTCAACCCCTTAAAGCACCAGTCAATCCAATGTCAAGGATGTGTGGTTTTTCACAGTCCATATACCAAAGTTAATTCCTGATCACTTTAAGAGTTAAACATTGTTAAAAGTCATAAAATTAAAAAAGAATATATATTGAGGAATTGTAAGGTCTAAGTTTTCAAACAGTAGAACAAGTCATAAAGGTATAGATCCTTTTCTGATATTATAAAAATGTAAAATTTCTATACCACAAAAAATAAACCCAAACAGAATTATACACAATAGGTTAGAATGTTCATGATAACTTAAATACTACCCCTGATTTTAGTTATGCAAAGAACCCCTTTACATGTGAAAGAAAGGTGTTACAACTCTGCTAAATGAGTGAAGGATTTGGTCCTCCCTACAACAAATAATAAAAATGATAGTAAATTTATGGAAAAAATCATTCTTGCAAATAAATAAATTTAAATTAAAGCAGCCTTGAGGTACCATTACATATCTCCTAAATTTGCAAATGATTTTCTTTGCAAAATAGTGACACCTAAAGCGGAGAAGTTTATGGTGAAACCAGCCGACACATTGCTCCGTTGATATCACCGCTATGAACTGGCACAGTTTGACATTGTCACGCGGTTGTACTTACGTTCACATTCACAGCCTAAAAATGTTTCAGATACTTTGCCCGAGGTATTAGTTTGCTCAGACTACCATAACAATGCACCACAGATTGAGTGGTTTTAACGAGAGAAATTTATTTTCTCACAATCCGGGAGATAAGAAGTCTGATATCAAGGTGTCGGCAGGTTGATTTCTTCTGAGGTCTCGCTCCTTGGCTTGCAGATGGCTGTGTCCTCACGTGGTTGACCCTTGGTTTGTGTGTGTGTCCTAATCTTCTCTTCTTATAAGGACTCCAGTTATGTTGGAGTCCATCCTAATGACCTCATTTTATCTTAATTGTGTCTTCAAAGACCCTGTCTCTAAATACAGTCACATTCTGAGGTACGGGGGTTCGACATAGGGGCTTGGGGCTTCAACTCCAATAATACCTCTCCTGGTAATTTGTCCTATGTAAATAATTTAAAGGAGAAAGTATGTGCATAAAGATCATCCATTGTAGTGTTTCAGTAATTAAAAACAACTGAAATATTTGTAGCAGAAGCTAAATAACTTGTAACATCCATTCAACAAACTATTTTGCGGCCGTTAAAATTTTTAAGAATGAAAACTATGTAAAAGATATTTTTTAAAATTCTTAACATATAATGAGAAAAGTAGAATACAAATGTACAATTTTGGAAAAATATCTATGCACATGGACAATTACTGGAGAGAAAAGGCGGATAAAATAGTTCTTCTTGATGATCCAGATATGGATGACTTTTCTTTTTCAAACTATTTCTACTTTTTTTTTTCTTTTTCTCTTTTTATTTCAAATAGAAAAATGAAGCGGGTTAGAATGAATAATGGTTGGTCACAGTACCAAGCTTCTGTGGTAGGTAGTACCGGATTTTTAGTACCTTTAGTTGAAATTTTAGGCAAAAACAGGAAAAATGAAGACAACTTGAGGTTTAAATTAATCTAACAACTCAGCAGTGTGGTGCTAATGTCAAAGTGCCTGAGAATGCATTGGGGCACCCTGCACTCGGCTGGGCTGAGGGAATGGACTCAGTCTGGTCTTGGTGCCCTGACACAGGCGGCTAGTGTGTGGAGAGGACCATCTTGGCTCTCTGTGACCTTGGGATAGCAGTACTTCTATGACCCTCAGACTCTTCTTTAAAATGCAGTTGTTGGAATGGGTTATTACAAAGGCCATCTCTTTATTCTTTCACTCTCTATTTTGTCCCAAATATGCACAGAATAATTATCTATGCACTATTTTCCTTGAAAATAACAATTGGAAAGTATATTCTGGCAATTCTGTACTTCTTGCAAAGCCAGAACCAGTTAGGAAGTCAGAGAAAGGAAATGAAATAAAGTCAGCCACTCCATTTTCCCAGCACTTGATTATAAGAAGCCAAGCCAGAATCCCCACCCAAACTTTTCCCTGATCCCTGCCCAAGCTCAGCGCAGGTCACCAATCTCAGACTCTGCCTTTCTTGAGTGAGTCAGGAGTGAGCCAGTGTCAAAGGGGAAGCATTACTTAATTTCCATGACTTTAGCCTTGGGTGTTCTCAGCCAAGATGGTAAGCAGTGGTGAGCAGCACGGTAAGCAGCAGGCTTTCAGAGAATAGTCAGCCTCCTCTGCCCTTCCCCGCCAGGACCAGGGCAGCTTCTGAAAAGCTGGGTATATGCAACTAGAAACTGATTTGCAGGATTTCGTTGCACTGGAGAGAAACACGATCTAAGGAGGGAAGGAGAGGAACAGCAGCCCCTGTCTCTTCCTCAAGCTGGAAGAATCCATTACTCCCATTCTAGGATTCTGCCAGGCCCAGAGGGAGGCTTAGTGAGTAAAGTGCAAGAATAATAAAGGTGTCCCAGCCTTGAAAACTTACTCAGGGCAACAAAGAAAGTGTTACCCTGCAGTGTTTGGATTCTGAACCTTTTATCCATGTATTTTATCAAACAATTGCCTGCAGCATCCTGGCACACACTCTGTTGTCTCCCAGAGGGTTAGGTGGAGGGATTCTTTGGTTTTTAAGGGTAAACCAACATAACAACACATACGGTAACTCAGATGCCGTGTGTGTGTGTGTGTGTGAGAGAGAGAGAGAGAGAG
>CAUYRT010048480.1:0-16563 GCA_963574885.1 Lepilemur ruficaudatus
AGCGAGACCTCATCTCTACTAAAAATAGACAGAAATTGGCTGGCCAACTAAAAATATATAGAAAAAATTAGCCGGGCATGGTGGCGCATGCCTGTAGTCCCAGCTACTCGGGAGGCTGAGGCAGTAGGATCACTTGAGCCCGGGAGTTTGAGGTTGCTGTGAGCTAGGCTGACGCCACGGCACTCACTCTAGCCTGGGCAGCAGAGTGAGACTCTGTCTCAAAAAAAAGAAAAAAAAAAAAGAATGCCTCTCCCCCATCCTCCCAAGAACTCCATGTTATATCACTACCATTAGAAAGAATATATCTAATTTTATATTAAATTCTAAGAATTACTCATTAAGAGTCTTTACCAATAGTAAGTTTATGTTTAGCACTAAAATACTCGTGGCAGCTATGTTTAAAATGCAGCTTCGGCCGGGCGCGGTGGCTCACGCCTGTAATCCTAGCACTCTGGGAGTCCAACGAGGGCGGATCGCTCAAGGTCAGGAGTTTGAAACCAGCCTGAGCAAGAGCGAGACCCCATCTCTACTACAAATAGAAAGAAAATTAATTGGCCAACTAAAAATATATAGAAAAAAATTAGCCGGGCACGGTGGCGCATGCCTGTAGTCCCAGGTACAGGGAGGCTGAGGCAGTAGGATTGCTTAAACCCAGGAGTTTGAGGTTGCTGTGAGCTAGGCTGACGCCACAGCACTCACTCTAGCCCGGGCAGCTCAGTGAGACTGTCTCAAAAAAAAAAAAAAAATGCAAATTTGAGCATGAATCTCTCAGGATGCGCGAGAGATTCTTAAATCAGGTGGAAAGCCAGTCACAGAGTCTATGTTCAACAGCAGCTTACAGGCTACACCAAGGAGCAGGTGGATACTGTGCCTAACTAGAAAACTTAAGGCTCAGCTGAGTTAATTTCACCCATAACTACAAATCCCCAAGGTACAGTACAGCCTTACCTTCATGACCCAGAATCTGCATCTCTTGTTTTTCTAGATGACACCATAAGATCAACTAACCTGGTTTCGGCTGCAGGGCACTCTACACCACTATAAAAAACTTGGAGCAGAAAGTGTGATAAGGAAACCTGCAAGAGCAGGCTCCGATGCACATTCAGAGAGGTGAGCCCAGAATATTGAGTCAGAAAACTCAAGTGCTTGTCCTGTCTCTGCCACCAACTCCTGCTGGGACCTCAGGCAAGCTGGGGAACCTCTCTGCTTTGGTTTCCACAACTATAAAAGTGGGACCAATAATACTTGTTTACTACCTCATAGGAAAGAGAATGATGGTTAATGAACGCTTGCAAGGAGCTTTGAAGATTAAAAAGGTTCCCGGGTGCTAATGACAAACAATAACAGCCTACCCGTTCTCACTTGGGTATCTATCATGCTGTGGCAGGGGATACCGAATTGCTCCGAGTAAACTGGTCTTTCAAATTTTTTTTTTCTTAATACTAAACAATTTTGGAAAACTCTAGAAGAGATGAATGGTGGTAATGCTTGGGGTACCAGATAATAAGAAAGAAATCAAACCTTGGTGGCTGCTGCTTTAATTACATTAGCTTGAGCTGCTCTGCCTAGGTTTTGCAGCACTGCTAACTGGTATAAATATTTACACAGGCAGCGTGTTTTAGTTACTATGGATGCCATAGTTAAGGCTATTAACTTGGCTGATAAGTCCCTGTTTTCTGCCAAAGAACTCTTTACTGAACATGCTTGTTAAACTTTCCTTAATTTATTTAAACATTTAAATGTGAAGTGTAGTGTTAAAAATTATTTTGGGGGTTCCAAGTCTAGCTCACATTTCACTTAAAGGCGCTCCTCCTTTTTAAAAATAAAGGGTGAAAAAGCTCAAATAAGCAAATGCCTAAGCCCATATGTTATACAAAACAAGACTGTAAGACTCCGCTGGTTTTTGTAAGTTAATATGTAAACACGTGTGCACATACACACACACCCTACCAAAAGATATTTTCCCCATCTATGTAGGCAGGCTAGTCTATGTTCATATAATTGGATAATGATAATCCCAACTCACACAAAAATGAAATGCAAAAATTCAAGATTAGTATTTTGAAAGTTATTTAAATAATGCATAAAATTTAGAAGTAAAAATGCATGATGTATGGCCACTGACACTGCACTATTTGAATAGCTACCCTCCTCCCCCATAAAAGTTTACATGCCTTTCTACAGGTCAGTTTCAGTAACCGATGGCCTTATCTGGAATATAAATGAGACAGTGAGAATGGAGATCTAAGGGGAACAAGCAGGGAAGAGAGGAAGATAAGTAAAAAATTTCAGACTATTATAAATTTAACTTTGGCTTAAATTTAAGTTAACAACTGTTTAAGAATAAAAACACTTATCAACATAATGTCATTTGTGCCTTTATTGTAAAGGAAAAGTAGCAGAATTTACTAGATTCTTGAAAAAAAAACACCCATTGGACAGTCACCCAAGTTCTCTCCTGGCAGAGCATTTCTCTTAGCGAAGGATAAAGGGATATTAGATTGGAATGTCAATCCAAGCTCCTTTCTTTAATGCCCTCGAAAATAATTTAATCAAATGCATTTCCAAACATAATATATTCGGAGATTCAGGAAGGTATGGTGACTTAATCAAGGACCCCAGTAAATGACACTATTAAGCCTTTGACCTGGATCTGATAGCTCCAAATTCCTTTATGATGTGATTTAATTAACTTAGGAAGAGATGGATGTGTGTGTATGGTCATTAAATTAACAAGACTTCAATGGTTTCAACACATAGTAAAATATTTTCAAAAGGGCCAACGATGCTCTCTAAAGTAAAGTGTCTCCTCAGGACCAGGTCCAAGAATTGAGAAACATTTCCACATTTCCAGCAGCTTGGTGGAGCAGGAATGGACTCCATTCTAAAATTGGACAATGTGAGGTTTCACTCTGGCTTGGTCATTCTGACACCTGTAAAATGAGCACAGAGCACAGAGCACCTCGTGCGTGAGGCTGTGGGACTTCGTGTCTGCAACAGCCCCTGGGATAGTCACAGATGTGCCAGATGCCCCACTGGCTTCCTCCTTCAGATACCTATCTAGTCCAAAAGTTTAAGCCAAATTAACAAAAAAACAAGAGAGACCACGCCAAGCACATGCAATGTATGTACACAGAGTACAATACAGCATAGAGTGATGTAACTCTAGCTCAGAGCATCATGAATTATATGAGAGCTATAAAGGTACTAAAAACTTGTAAAAAGGTTTGGGTTTCGAAAACTGCTGTCATGTTACATTTTTTTCCTTAAGAAATGAAGAAACAAAAATACTGTATATTTTGTGAATAAATACATATTCATATTTATATAAATAAACACAAAAGAAAGAGAAAGAGAGAGAAGAGAAGAGAGAAGAGGAGAGAAAAGAGAGAGAAAGGTCTGAAATGACACATAGCAAATTCCAAAGGATAGTCACTTTGAGACGTGGGGGACAGCAGAACAATTTGGGGGATAAGGTCAGGGAAAATTTTAGTTTTATTTGCAATTAAGAAAAAATGTAAAGGTACTTACACTCACATGTAAATTAACTGCAAATGGATCTTAAAAGAAGATTTGAAAAAGCTAGAAGGAAACTGACCAAGGCAGAAAGGAGGCTCAGGTGAGTGGGGATACTAGACGCTCTCACTCCTCACTAGGCCCGAGGGACCAGTTACGTGGTTAAACTAACTACTTAGTTTGTGATTTTTTTTCCCCCTCAAGGGGAAAAGAGAAAAACCACAGAAGCCTGGCAAATACAGGGTCAGAGACACATCCAGCCCATACTGGAGAGATTTCCTAGGCCAAGGATTTTCGATTTTTTTGGTGTCAGGACGCACTTACACTATTAGAAAGTAGGAAAGACTCCAAAGAGCTTTGATTACGAGGTTATATCCATTGATACTGACCATATTAAAGAATTTTAAAAATATTTACTTATTAATTCATTTAAAATAGCAATAAGCTCATTTCATGTTAAGTAACATCATTATGAAAATAACTTTGTTTTCAAAAAATTAGCAAGGAAATGACACTGTTTTACAGTTTTACATGATCTTTACTGTCTGATTTAACAGAAGACAGATAGATTTGCATATCTGCTTCTGTATTCAATTTGCTGTGTTTAGCATTTTGGTTGAAGTAAGTATATGGGGGAAAAAACCACCCCAAGCTCACACAGATATGTTTAGTTGAAAAAGGGAGGTATTTCAACAGCCTTTTCCAAAAACTGTGGATATTTTTCTTTGAATCAACGCTGATATTCAACAAGTGACAGTTTCTTAAAGTTCAGGTGCCATGTGGGATCTGAAACCACCTTGACCTTTTCAGTGACATTAACATGCAGCGGTGTGTCCTGCACTATGACCGGCTCTCCTGCCCATGCATGTTTTGTAGCATCATTTATTAGGCATTTGGAACACACTGGTGCAGGAGCTGTGCAGATCTTCCACTGTATACACCCAGAAACCCATTTGTTAGCATCACCACGCATCTCAGCAGGAGTCTGTGGCACTGGAAGTGATCACGTTCACAACTGGCAGATGTAAGTTTTCCAAAATTCAAATTTTTCTTGAAAGCTCAAATTTTATGATGGGCAAAAAATAGTGTCACAGTTGTTACTCCTGAATTGATAAACTCACTTCATAGATTTTTGAAAAAATATGTGTCAAATAGTCAAATCTGAATAATCACAGTTTGCCTGCCTTTTGTTCTTTCAAGTAAAAATGATGTTCCTTGCAAAAGTGGGTATTTTGGCTCACCACTGCATGGGAGCTTTCTTCAAGACAGCCACTGTACTCCAGTATGCTAAAAGGGCTTCATGTGAACTTTGCATTTCATCGTACAAAATTAAAAAGGTATACACAGAGCTGAGATTAAATGAAACTAATAATTTCATTCTTTATCAAGGACATTCTTGGGTAAGACTGGTGTCTGGCTGGCTGGACACCACTGTCTTGCTCTGTGGAAGGAGCTGTTTTACCCTCACTGCCTCTGCACCACCAGGGCAAATGCCCACACGGTGAAAGAGGCAGACTACATCTCGGTCTTCTTATGAGATAGTCATGGCCTTGCAGAACCCATGAAAGTAGCTCTGCAACTCCAGGGGCCACAGAGTAGCCTAGGACCAAGGGCATCTCATGGCTTCAGAGTTCTCAGAAAGTGGTTAGCCACCCGTTGATAAGCCTGACCTACTATATAGCGCTGGGAAAAAAAATTCCTAATTGTACATGTGCAGAAACTGTCTACAAATGTAAATACACAAGTATGTACACTCCCCACCTCTTCCTTGAAGTCTACCAAGAATAAAGAATCAGCAACTTAGGAATAACTGGGCTTGTTCCCTAGAGTAAAATATTACTATTCTCATAATTTTATAAATTAAAATACTGTAATTAGAACACACTGCTCAGGAGTAACATAACCAGCAGACAAAAATTCAGCTGTATTATATATAACAAGTTCACATACATCAATGATAGAGATTGAAAAAAACCTAATCAATGCCAACAGCTTGAATTCTATCAAAAATACAATATTAAAATTTAAAATAAGATATAAGGTTATAGTTGAGACTCCACTTGCTTCAAATGCTATCTAATTAAAGCAACATCTGCATTTAAAAACAATTAAAAGGAAATGACACGTCAAGTCACCCTATTTGGGATTAATCACGGATAGCTCTAACTTTTAAAAATAAAATTTCTTATGAATGCTATGTTAAAATTCTTTTCTTCAAAAGAGTTAAAAAATGAGGAGAGGGCATGTATATAAATGCCAATTTCTTATTTTACTCTAGTCTTCACAGACCAGACTATCAGAACAAAAAGAGACTGAATGGGGACCAGTAAGTCTACTCTGAACAGGGCCATGGATGTGGTGCTTGGGATTCTCTTGGCAGGTAATTTTATACACAATCGACAACAGAACATAGCACAAACTCCAGGAGTACTGATGATACTAATTTCTTTCAGACGGTGAAATGCCAAGCAAAGTGCAAGAGATGAAGAGGCTTGGTATATGAGAGAGACAGAGGGACAGATAAGCTTCAAAATGAACAAATGTAAGTAATACAGCTGTAGAAAAATAAAATAGATTGTGGTTAAGCTGCTGGGCTTCAAAGTGCCACATATGACCTACAAAAGGGATAACCACGGCCACCACTAACACTTTGAGAGTCTTACAACACTGCAGGCACCATTTTAAGCACTTAACGTGTATTAACTCATTTAACTCTCAAAACATGTAAAGAGGTCATATTATCATTCCCATTTCATATTCCACTTCTAGGCACAGCGTGAATTGTGTGCCCAAGACAGCTCAGCTGGCCCGTGGTGGGTGGGGTGCAGCTCCAGCCCTGCCCTTAACCACTAAGCTCCTGCCTCTCAAGTTGAGAAGGAACCTTGATTTTATCTTCCAGTGTGCCTGAAAGGCACTCACACTCTGAAAGACCAGTAAAAATGCCCATGCACATCAAAAAAGGTATACATTACCAAAACACTGTTTGGTAAGGCAGGCTGTATGTGCCCACCGTGAGTTTGAAACCAGAGGGCCAGCACTGCCTGGCAAAAACTCAGACATGAAAGACCACTGCTCACTACTTAGGACACAATTTCTGAGTTATTACATTGCCTTTGCACTTTTTGTAAAGCAGAACCTTTTTAAAGATATTTCCCTCGCCAGTAAATACATGAATTACAAGAAAGCAAAAGAGCCCTATTAAAAAAGACATTTTCCTCAAATATTATGAAAAAGTTTAAATCTATGTAGAATTTCAACGAATACTTGTGTATCTACCTCCCTAGATTCAGCAACTGTTTATACTTCAGCACATTTGCTTTACAGTTATTTTACTCTTTACCATTTCAAGCTGCAGAGATCATGATACTTGTGAATACTTCAGTCTGCATTCCCTAAGAATAAGAAAAGTCCTACAAAATTACAATACCTTTACCGCACCTAGAAAATTAACCACTATTCTACAGCATCCAGTATCATTCTGTACTCAACTTCTCCAACTGCCCTCAAAATGTTTCCAATAGGTTTGATTTTGTATTTTTTAGAACTAGGATCTGATCTAGATTCACTCACTGTATTTAATCATCGTATCTCTTTAGTCATTTTTTTTTTGAGACAGAGTCTCACCCTGTTGCCCGGGCTAGAGTGCCGTGGCGTCAGCCTAGCTCGCAGCAACCTCACACTCCTGGGCTCAAGCGATCCTCCTGCCTCAGCCTCCCAAGTAGCTGGGACTGCAGGCACGTGCCACCATGCCCGGCTCATTTTTTCTATGTATTTTTAGTTGGCCAATTAATTTCTTTCTATTTTTAGTAGAGATGGGGTCACGCTCTTGCTCAAGCTGGTTTTGAACTCCTGACCTTGAGCGATCTGCCCGCCTCCGCCTCCCAGAGTGCTAGGATTACAGGTGTGAGCCACCACACCCAGCCTCAAATTCCTATTTTAGGATCACTCTCCTTCCTCCCTTAAAACTTTTCATATTACTGAAAGCTCTAGAAATGCAAAATGTTTGACCTGACAGTCTTTAGAGACAACTCATCTAGTTCAGTTTTGTTTTCATTGAGCAGGTAAGAAAACAAACCCAGAGTGAAGAGGAACCTGCCCTTCAGTGACACAAAGTCATGGCAGAGCTGGGCTAGACCTGGGCTTCAGAGCTTGTTCCACCAGACCCCTCCGGCCCCAAGGTACAAACCCAGCAGCTACCTCAGATGATGTTTAATGATTCTATTCACATTTCATATTCAGTAGAAATTTTGATGGCTATTCTTTTGTTACATGGTTTTAAAGCCTAAGCATACTAGAAATGGCATGTGAATTGCAGGGGAAGATGCAGATGCTGCTGACAGAGAAGGCAGAAACACCCACTGCAAGAGGGCAAAAGCTTAGAACACCTATCAGTCTGGTGGGCTCAAGGACAAGAAAAGGAAATTCTCATTTTTAAAGGAATAATCTCAGCAATTTGTTTTTTCTGCAGAATCTCAGCATCATTCTACTCTACATCTTTATTCTAGGTAGTGATACAATGGAATTCAACCCATTCCACCTGGATATTTTCCTAAATTGGTATAGGAGGTACCACTCAAAATACTAAATAAGAGAGCTAACCAAGGAGAGATGTAAAACTAAACTCATGGAGGAAGACCCTAGAATGCTGTTAATTTCACGACTGTCTACCTCCAATTATCATTGATATGCAACTGAACTACTTTCAAAATAATTTATTGCATCAGGTGTCTCCTGTGTTGCAATTATTTTCATACTATCTCTGGTATCCACTTCTGACCTCAGGGAAAATGCAATTTGTAAAAATCAATTATTTCTTAAATAGTCTACCTCGTTACAAAACAAAAGCTGCTTAATGTTTACACACACCCTCCCCCCAGAATTATAAGCAAAACTATCTTAGTTCACTGGTTAACAGTACAAACACTCAAAATGGAAAACATATACAGTCTTTCTGAATCTTTCAAAGCCACTAACTTCCAGGTGACAAAGGAAGAATTTTAAAAATCCTTTCCTTCAATATTTAAAAATAACTAACTTCCTTCCCCCTTCCCCAAAGTCCCAAACTTTCCTTTTGGTGTTTAAAAACACATGTTGACAACTCTACCGTCCAAAAACTTAAAAATAATCACGTTGATTCTACAAAGGGGCAAATAAGAAACTTCTATTAACAAGACCTGGGGAGCATGTATTGGCTCTAAACTGATGACTGGTTTACATTAAGGTTGTTCCCAATTAGCAGTGACTGTCACTGCTCAGGAGCAGTACTGTCTGATTGCGACTGCATCCCACTCAACCACAGAGAAAGCCAAGACCAGTTACCTTACCTCAAACTGTGGGTAGGGAGGAGTCATGGCCGAGGGGGGCCCTGAGGTGGGAGGTGGCATCCCTGAAGTGGGTGGAAATAGACCCAAAGCATTCAGATTTAATCCAGGAATTAAATGTGCTTGAAGCTGCAATGGTAAAAAGGTCCCTTTATTTGACAATTAAAAGAATCAAGAGAATGCGAACATTTATAAGTGACAATATTCAGATTGTGATCTCTTGTCTAAATGAAAGCGCTTATCTTATGACTCAAACTTAAAGCAGATGTCCCATGTGGCTATACTTGATCATATAGCTTACATCTGTTTACATCTCTTGGTATCTCAAAATCTGGGTGCTGGTTTGCGCCCTCCTTGATGCACAGCTGTAATAAGCTATCTCACAGACAGCCTTCCTTTTCCTTACGACCAGCTCGCAGAGCTTAGACAAAAATGTACTCTGTATACTGTGGGCACACGGTAAATACAGACTGGACATCTTGTATTAGTTGAAGAGGTAAACTAGTAAGATATGTTCATTGAAAAGCAAACCAGCTATCAAAAGATCGTTATTCCCTGGGTAAAATTTGGCGCTCATGGGTCAAGAGGCCTAAAACAAAGTCAAGTCCTTTGGAAATCTGGTCCCATCCCCATGTAACCACTGCAACTAAACATATCTTTGGAATGGATATAGGAGCCACAAAGGGGATTTTAATTTAGTTTAATAAGGGTTGAGGAAGTAACGGAGAGAGTAGAATTGAGACTTGAGCGTACTTGAGAATCTTTTTAAAAGGCCTGTGGGGCTGGATTTAATCCCAATTGATTCCAAAACATTTGGACAAGCAGTTAGAATATGAAGGCAGGCAGTCATCTGGGGTGACATGACTAGCATTCCAGGTTCTTCACACAAAGGTAACATTTTCACATTTCCCTCCTCTCAGGTTTAGTGTTTCGGATGACTGGTCCAGTTTAAGAAATTCTTTTTAAATCATTTACTTCAAAATTTAGGATGGAATTTTTAAGTATTCCGTTTTCTGCACCATTCATCCATTCCATTAAGGAATGTCAGCAATTTGCTTTAATATTTAATAGCCTTAGATACACCGCACAGATTGTTTTCTCATTTGAAATTCTTGTATCTCCCAAGGTTTATGGGAGTTATCAAGTAAATTTTAAACTTTTAATCTTAACATTAACTTCTATATGTATTATATCTATTATAATTCGAATAAGCATGCAAGGTAAGTAGTAGCCCCATTTGACAGATGAGGAAACTGAGGCTCAGAGAGACTAAGCAAGTTGTCTAAGAGAATAGAGCTGTAGCTCATAAATGGTTGAGCAGGGATTCAAACCTAGCTCACATAGCTCTAGAGCCCACATTCCTTCTAAACTCTTCAAATTAACATGGGAAGGGAGGTACTATATTAACCTTTTGTAGGTAGATATTAGCCTTACCTCACAGAGAAAGAAGCTAAGGCTCAAAGACTAAACAATGTGCTGGAATCACAGAGATAGCCAAGCCTAGAGTCAAAGCTACTATATTCCCTACTATCCCAGGGTGCTTGCTGTGGTACTAAAAATCAAGGAGAACTACTTCCAATGACACCACCACTAACAAAATCAGTATTTATGCAATAAACACCTTTTAACTATTCATCGAAATAAAGACATATCTGTTCTATTAAAACTAACATTCATAGAAGCAATATCATTTTCATAAGACTCCCTGATTTTCTTCATTATCTCTTCCTCAGCTTTGGCACACGTTTCAACATTGCCTTTTACCGTGATGGTGCGTTCCGGATTATACAGCGTCAATTCCTGCAATCTGCGGAATGAAAAAGAGCAAGGAAGAATGAAAATTAGAGGAGGAAGACAGTTAATAATAATTCAACCACACATGGCAATTAAACACAAATTTTGGACCCTGGCAATATGCAAAAGTAGGTGGTCAAACATGATTGGAAATGAGCCCCAAAAGACACAAATCCAAGAATTGTTGAGCTGCAGGAGAGAAGAAAATACTTCCCCTCCCGCCTACTTGGTAAAAATTGCTAATTGTATACAGTTAAATTAAGGCCATGTTTTAAACTCAGCTTATTCCTTGAGCACTTAAAGTTGAATCACTTTCACAATTTAACAGTGAATTGAAAAGGAATGGTTGGAAGGTTTTAGTGGAAACCAAGAACCAGAAGTACATAATCTTTAATAAGTGTGTTCTTCGTCTGCCCTGACCAATTCTAGGCATAACTGGCATTTTCATGCAATTTTTTCTGGGTCACCAAAGAAGGGAAAAGCATGGAAATATTCCAAAACCACAATCCAGAATTCATGTGTCTAAACTTAATTTTTGCCAATATCTTTACAATTTAGATTAGAGCAGGCTGGAGGAAATACAAATCAATCCATCTTGACTAAATTTAAAAAATGGTCTGTTGATGACCATTTAGACAACAAAAGAATTAGGTGGCAGCAGCAATATTCAGGAACTCCCTGATTGATTCAGGTTCTGGTGAGGCTTCAAAATCCACCACAAATTATATCTGCACGCGTAAACCTAAGCTGGTCAACAGCCACGGGAGGAAAAGCAACGGGAGATATTTACCATGAAAAAGTACGTATGCTGAAAGGATATGGAATATTGGTGCTGCTCTCCCTCATGTTCCTGGAGTTAAATTCTGTTTTCACTACTAATAAAATGTTGTAGGCTAACCTTGAGCCAGATGAATGGAATGTTATTCCTTAACTTTTTCCTAAAACTTGCTAAAAATGAAAACATTTATATAATGAAGACAGACTACTTAGAGTAGTATATAATTCTAATCTCCAGTCTCCACCCAGGCTTGCAAGCATTTTGTATTACCATTTTTAGAACAGCTGCTTTTAGAATAGCTTTTAAGAGTTTTTCTTTTAACACTCTTCCCTTTCTGAGCATAAGATTCAAGACAAAGTAGTATCACTTACAATTTTTACCACTTTGTAGTTTTCTTTCTTTACGACCGAACAGGGATTTCCTACTTTTGTACCACCTCCTTTGAAAACTCCTCACTACACAAACACTTTGCCTCGGTCTTTCCCTACCAATCTTATGAAGTTCACCAGTCTCTTCCCACCTTTTTGGGTACTGTGATAGAAACTAAGGACAGTCAGCCCCAGAAAAAGAAAAACCTTTCCATGTATCTTCAGAGCACCACGGACTCTAGGAGTGGTAGCCTGACTCTAAAATGACACCCACAACCAGAGTATAGGGCTGACTTGTGTAAATAATGTTAGAAAAAATAATGGAGTATGACTTGTGAGGCTATGTCATAAAAGACATTGCAGCTTCCACAGTGCTCTTTCCTGGATCATTCACTCTGATAGAAGGCAGCCGCCATATGCTGAGGACACTCAAGCAGCTCAGTGGAGAGGTTCACGTACTGAGGTTTCCTGCCAGCAGCCAGCACTTACCTGTCAGTAGCATTACGAGACCTCATGCACTAGAACCACCCAGCTAAGCTGACCCACAGAAACTAGTGAGCAATAAATGTTCTCTATCATCTTAGGATGTCAAATGTTGGCATAATCTGTTATACAGCAATGGATCATAAACTGGGTTATATATTCCAACTTTGGGAATAGATTTCAGAAAACATCGTCAAAACTTCAGCTGGAAAGTATAAATGCAAAGCATTCAGTTCTTCCTATTTAGTGAGAGTATATAATGTTCTCAATGTGGATCGGAAACACAGCAGGCAGCAGGCTGAGTCTCAGAAACAGAGTACAAGTATGATAGCATAGGTTAGCTGAAAAGTGAGACACTAAGCTTAACGCAAAATATACAGCTTAAAAAGTGTTTGAGGTTGGGTGGGTACAGTGGCTCACACCTATAATCCCAGCACTTTGGAAGGCTGAGGTGGGAGGATCGCTTGAGGGCAAAAGTTTGAGACCAGCCTGGGCAACACAGCAAGACCCCGGGTACAAAAAATTTAAAAAATTAGCCAGGCATGGTCATGCACACCTTTAGTCCCAGCTACTCGGGAGGCTGAGGCAGGAGTTCGAGGTTACAGTGATCTATGATGATGCAACTGCACTCTAGCCCTGTCTCTTAAAAAATAAAAAAACAACAACAGTGTTTGAAAATTTTCTAGTCCAAAAGCAAGGCAGCACTTACGGAGATATGGTGATTTTAGTGTCTGTGTCTTGTTCAATTTTTTTAAGGTTTCTTCCTTCTTTACCAATAAGACGGCCTACAAAATTATTATGAGCTAAAATCTTCAAGGGAATCTCTTCTGTGCTGTAAATAGAAAAATGATTATAGAATTAGAGTAACTAAATCATCTATTGGATAAAAAGACAATATTCATTCATTAAACATTTACATCTACCTACTATCTGGGAAGCAGTGTGTTAGGTAACACTTAAAACTTGCTGACGAAGGGAGGAGGACATTGGGGGAAAACAAAATAAAAACAAAAACTTGCTGACAGGCTGGGCACAGTGGCTCACACCTGTAATCCTAGCACTCTGGCAGGCCAAGGTGGGAGGATCCCTTGAGCTCAGGAGTTCAAGACCAGCCTGAGCAAGAGCAGAGACCCTGTCTCTACTAAAAACAGAAAAATTAGCTGGGCAACTAAAAATATAAAAAAAAATTAGCTGGGCATGGTGATGTTCACCTGTAGTCCCAGCTACTAGGGAGGCTGAGGCAGGAGGTTTGCTTGAGCCCAGGAGCTGGAGGTTGCTGTGAGCTACGATGATGTCACTGCACTCCAGCCTGGGCAACAAAGCAAGGCTCTGTCCCAAAACAACAAAAAACTTGCTGACAATTGGCCTACATTTTACTAATGCATGAATAGAAGAGGTGACAAAACATTAGCAAGTATTTGGATGGAAGTTAATTTTTAAAACAGTTTTTCTTTTATTCACTTCAGGGAATATCTATCTTCAATGATGGATTCTCTTATTCAGACCCTTATTCCTAAACCCTCTAACACCAGAACAAAATGTAAACGTGCAAAATCGTACAATCCTAGCAGGAAATTTTAAAGGGGACTTTCACTTTTCATTCTGTACCTTTCTGAATTTCTAAGTCATATGCACATCACTGTTTAAAAATGTCATAGGGGTTATCAAATAGCGGGTTTTTCTTTATTTTTCTCTATACTAAAAATAATTACATTCCTATAATACAGCATCCATATGTAACACCTTATTACCAAAACATATTTAAGGGTCTCTACAAATGACGTGTTGGTAATGAGGACCCCAAGCTAACTCCAGCACCTTACTCTGAATTTCACTTTTAGTGTAGGGCTGTTCCGTGCAGTAAACGTGGCACAGAACCCAACCTCCCCTCGAAGTTCCTGTGGAAGGGGTATTTGGAGTTCCAGCCTGCACCACACAGATAAACCTCCAGTTTACCTTAGCACAGAATCAGGGACGTCCCCACCTCCACACTCCTGCTGCTCCAGGGTGGAGCTGGACAGAGGACAAGAACAGAGCTCCCATCGGCTGAGTAAAGGATGAGTGAGGATGCAGGGCCTCTGTCTTGGGTGAATCCCAGGACAATTCTTGGTTCTAGGTGGGCTTCCTATGTTCGCCACTTGCTGCCTCTACAGCTGGGCTTCTCTTCCCCATTATCCCTACTCGCCCAATATCCAAGCATGCATGAAAATAAAAATATTTAAGCATTTAAAAGGCTTATTCTTCACAGCCGAATCAGTCGTGCCAACTACCACAGCCCACCAGGGTAGCATTTCCCTTTGTTGGCAATTCCCAAGAACTGTGTCATAGAAATCCACACTAAAACAGCACAAATATCAACCTTGTCCACGGGATAATCCTCTTTACTCACAATTTTATATCTTGAGCTTCCTTATGCATAATCTCCAGGATAGACTTACAAGCCGCAGAGGTACCTTCGGGGGTAGAGAGGATAGTAATTGACTTCTCAGCAGCCCCTGCATTCTCCTTACGATGGACATCGATCCTGGCAGTGGGCGCAAGCAGAGAGGAAAGCGACAGCTGTGAGCACGAATTCACAACAGTCTGTATCACCCACTGCGAAGTCACAGTTCTTCTGGGCAAAGAGCAGGTGACTCACTTCCCTCAAGAGCATAAACTCTTGATAAGCTGTCAACACTGATGCCTTAGAGACAAGTTTTAACTCCAGGAATACTCCCCTTGCTCTTTCCTCAGTCCAACTAAGCAGGAACATCTTTTCATTCTGCCCAAGCTATTTGTATTTACATCTTCTGTAAGTACAAAGGTTCTCCTGTGCATTGTACGATGTTTAGCAATATCCCCGACCTCTATATCCACCCGATGCCAGCTGCACACCTCCCACCCAGACATAACAGCAAAAACGTCTCTCAGATTGCCAGTTGCATGCTGGGGGGTGGGGAAGGGGAATTGCTCCTAGCAAAGAACCACTGGTGTAGGAATGCTCACTGTAGCACTATTTACAAAAGATAGAAAGAAAATTAGAATTACCTTTAAATGCCCATCAGGAAGAGATGGTTAAGTAAGAATATAGCTGTATCATACAGCTGCTTTTTAACAATATAAAATTATAGGTACCAACACAGTAAAAAGTCCTGATCTTAATTAAAAAGTACAATACATACCATGATATGATTTTTAAAAGTTACACATGTTAGTAGATGCAACAAAAAAGTCCTGTAAGGATATACCCGCAACTTAACAAAGGCTACCTCACAGGGTGAGATAATTTTTAAAATTGCATATTTTGAATCAAATACAAAACAAGTCTGCTGTTGCTTAGAAAGTATAAGAAAAGATCAAATATCCCAAAATGTGTATTTTAGGGAAAATTAGATACTTGTTGAGCCCTTTTGGCCACATAAACACTCAAAGATAAAGAGCTACAAAACTTGTGGCCATGAGAATGACCACTTTATCATGCCAATAATATTAAGGTTTGGTTTTCATTTTCTTGAATATTTGGTTGAAACTGAAGATTCACCTCAGACATAAAACTTAACTAAAAACAAGGGCAATGTAGAAATGAAACAAATAAGGGATACCTAGAAATAATTAAAAAAACAGCATCTTAGGCTGGGCACGGTGGCTCACGCCTGTAATCCTAGCACTCTGGGAGGCTGAGGCGGACGGATCGATCAAGGTCAGGAGTTCAAAATCAGCTTGAGCAAGAGAGCGACCCCATTTCTACTAAAAAAGAAAGAAATTAATTGGCCAACTAAAAATATATAGAAAAAATTAGCTGGGCATGGTGGCGCATGCCTGTAGTCCCAGCTACTTGGGAGGCTGAGGCAGAAGGATTGCTTGAGCCCAGGAGTCTGAGGTTGCTGTGAGCTAGGTTGATGCCACGGCACTCCAGCCCGGGCAACAAAGTAAGACACTGTCTCAAAAAAATAAATAAATAAAAAATAGAAGCAGTTTGTTTAATGGCATTTTTACATTTATATACATTTTATTATGACATGTTTTTAACTTAAGATCATAAATAACATTAGATGATACATGAATGTTTTATGTTTCCTCTGGTTGTGCACCATCTCCAGGTGCTTATGATGTTAAAACGTCGGAAGTATTGAAAGGACCAATATCCTTTCAGAAATCACAAAGATTTAAAAAACAAAAAGGTAATGGATCTCAAAATAAAACAATGGTATGCTCTCATAAGTTTTAAAGTTATGAAATCAGTATTTAAACTTAGAGATGCTATATACTTCTCAAAATGTAAAGCTAGAACTATGTTTACATTTTCTTATTTGATGGATTTTTG
>CAUYRT010048481.1:0-80172 GCA_963574885.1 Lepilemur ruficaudatus
TACTTTGACAGAGTAGATTTTGGAATGTAACAAGATAAGTCAACTTGAGTGGTAATATATTTTGGGAAATCAGTTCACTACAAATTGTGACTGTAAACATTGTACTGTAAATGCTTTGTAGTTTTCCCCCAATAAAAAAAGGAAAAAAGAAACAAACAAAAACAAAAACAAATAATATTATTTTTATTAAAATGATCTCCAAGATTCTTTATGATCTGATCCAAAATCACTGTGTAGTGGGGATACTGGATAATCAAGAGAATATATATTAATGCAGACACAGGATTCAAATCCAGACACTAGCTGTGCAACATTAGTACATTAGACCAATTACCTCCCTAAGTCTCAATTTCCTAATATGTAAAATAGGAATAGTGGTAGTTTCTACCTCAATGGGTTATTTTGATAAGTATAATGCAGAAGGAAAAGTTGACAAAAGGATCGAGGAGGAGGTGCCTCAGAGTTAGAAGGAAAGCCAGGAAGGAATATTTTTCCAAATGCCAAAGAAAAATAATAATTTAAAGAAGGAGAATATGGTAGAAAATTTTAAATGCTCAGGAAGAATCCAGCTGGGTGAAATTTGAAAAAAAAAGCCTGAGGTTTGGCAATTAGGGGATTAACAAGGACTTCAACAAGAGCAGTATTGGAAAACTGAAGGAGAGGAAAGGCCATTGCAGTGGCTTGGAGAAATGGAAGTGCAGCAGCAACGCACTGGAAAAACACTGCTTGGAAGCCAAGTTTCCCTGAGATTCTTTAGGCCTCAACAACTTCTGGAAAGACACGTATATACAAAAGTTGAGTCACAGAATTACACACTCAAGACTTGCTACTGTCCAAGAAATGAACAATATGAATCATGACAAATATATGCCAGGTGCAGCATTACTTTGTGCCAGCCCTTGGCTTAAGTGCCTTCAATGTATTCAACTCATCAACTCTTCAGAACGACCCTCGTATCTCTATTTTAAAGGGGAAAAAACAGAGGTCTGTAAGTGACAGAGCCAGGGTTCAGACCCAGTTAGTCTGGCTCCAGGCACAGTACATCTGTTCATATGTTACATCCCTCAATTCAATTCATTTTAACAAATATTTTTTGAATGTCTATCTAATGCTGCTGAAGTTTCTTGGGGATGCATTAGAAAAATTAAAAAGGCAAAGACATGTCTTTCAGACATCAAAACTTTAAAAATGCACCTGGCCTAGAAGGTCTCGATCTACTCTGTTGTATTTTCTATGTCATTGGGTGTGGGCAACATGTCAAGAACATGCTACCATGGATAAGGATGGCCAAGCTTCCTGCCTAAAGAAGGTGCCTTTATTTATTTTTTCTTTACCTGACAAAAAACGATTTGATTTGTAGAATACTTCTAAGAAGCTGTGTTGGGATGGTAGATGATCTGGTATCAGAATGGTCCCCAGATGCCATATTTCACTGGTAAATCTGTTAATCTATTTGTTGCCTAAGACAAGAGTATGTGTTCTCAGTGGTTCCCAGTTGTATGGGGACAGTCCCAGGGAGTGACTCTCCTCCTAGTGACTAGGGTCAACTTTCAGAAAAGTTGCTTCCGTAACCAAATCTATCCTGCCCCTAACCTGGGGATAGATTCCATCTCTTCATTACCCAACCTCCAGTACCTTTTATCTAATTGGACATCCTCTCCAGCAAATGGCTTCAGCTTTCCATTGGAATAGTAGCTTGGTTGCTCAAGGACAAGTTCCCTTTGAGTTTTTGGTCTTCCTTTGGCAAAGTATTAAAGCGTAGTTTTTTTTTTAGTTATCAAAAGTGAAATCAACACTTAACCCTTCCAAAACTCCTTTATGAAACATGCCCTGATATCTTTCCACTCCCCAGGAATTAATGTCTGCTTCCACGTTTAAGTCCCTGCTGTAACCTTTATTCAACTTATTTACTCTTCCCCTGTGAACTTACACAGGGTTGGACTTTTGATCCCTGGAATTTAGAATGGCAACTGGCTCATAGCAGTTTCTTAATGTTTAATAAGTTACGAAGGAACTGATATAGTACCCATCACATCATCGTTCTCACTAAATAGTGTCTCTTGGGTGTATGAACAAATGAATGAAAAAACAAATATAGATGCTAAATGTTTCCATCAGAAACTGAAATGCAAGAGCTGCGAGTATTTCCAAGGAAAACCTGGTGGGAAGTATGCTTTAAAATCAGTAGATGTAACCAGCTCTTTTTGATGTTTAAAAGAAAAGAGAAAACGATCAGTCGACTTGAAAAGCAACTACTTTGCATAATAATTTTATTAATGTTATGAAGGATGCTGGGCCCATTTGTTGTAAAATGACAACCATTTCACAGAAATTGCTTGGGGCCAGTTTAGGGATGAAAAGTACTCCTTTCCCCTGGGTGCTTTCATGTGCCATCCACAGGAGCAAGAGAGAGACAAAGAGCTAACTTGGATCCTGTTTGGAAGAATCAGTCCATTGTTAGGTACTCAGGTTTCTTTCCCTACAAATCTGAGGCTCAGGACTGATTACCCAAAGAGCACACTTCCACAATGCACCACCTACAACTGGCTAAAACCAACAATGCTTCCAAAGGAGTGATCTACAGAAGCCTCAGGAAGACAAAGGAGAAGTGTCAGTCACAGCAGAATAAAGCGCAGCTGCATGATGTCACCAGTTGCATGTGAGACCCAAGAAACAGGAAAAGGGGGAGCCTCCATGGTGAAGGGATGTTGTGAGCCAAATACAGTTACGGCCATATAGATCCCAGAAAATCTTGCCTGTGCTTTGCTAGCACCTTCTCTCTGGCTCTCAGGGTCTTGCTTTTAGCATTCATTTTCTTTATTTTTTTACTCTTCTTCTAATTTGGCTACCTGACTCTCAGTTTTGCAGTTCCCGTGGTGACCTGTGACTCTATCCTCCAGCCAGTTTTTGGCTAATTGGTTCTTGCTCTTAGAACTCAGACGCTGGGTTCACCTCTCGAGCCTTTGCCTGTTCCGGGCCACCAGCTCCACCACACTGCTCCTTCCCCAGCTTAGACTTCATCCGGAGCTTGACACCAAAAGCAAGTAATTTAAACATTTTCTTCCCCTCAACCCCTAATTGTTTACTTTCTGTCAAGAAAAATAATCTTCAGTTCTGAGAAAGCAAAACTTATACTGAGAAGAGAGAAATGACAAAAGCCCAAAAGGAAATAAGAGATATAAAAACAATAGCCTAATTAAATTATGTATACCCTATTTTTCTTTAAAATAGATTTAAAGTCATTTTCAGACATACATAGATATAGCAAAGTTAGAAAAACAGGCAAAGAAAAAATGGATTAGGAAACTTGGATCAAGTTATCAATCAGAATGACATGCAAAAGGTATATTCTAAAATCCGAGGCACTTGTCAGAGGTTAAGCACAAATTTGACCTTAAGCTTTTTATTCTTTTTGTGGTTTTAATTTATGTCATCAAAATTTTAGCACTTTACTACATTACTGCCCTAATAATGTTGTTAAAAGACCCAGTGTTCCAGTTTATGGTGTTAGTGGCAAAAAAAAAAAAAGTGACATATCTCACTTTTTCTTTATTTTTTTTTTCTTAGTTATCCATGGGATAATACAAAAAAGACTGTTCTACTGGAATAATCTTAGGTCACTGGTAGCAAAACAAATGTCTAGTTTAAGCCTGACTCAAAGAAACTTTCACCAAGGCTGCGTAAGCCCCAATAGAAGAGTCTTCCATAGTCTTCTCCGCTCCTTCTGTTTTTATTACCATGGAAACCAGTGTAATTAAATGAAGAAAAGGAACTATCTTGTTCTGGCACCTAAGCTCTTTCTTTATGATTGCAAAATGTACAATGCCACCCATTTGTTCAGCTTTGTGTTTTGAGCATTTCAAATTATGTACAGTTTATATATCAGTGAGAATGTTTACCTATGGAAAAAAATAAGAACGGAAAAATAGCTGAGATTAGAGAAGGAACAAAAGAGCAGAAAGGTATCATGAAAACCTGGCCAACCAGTGCTACTCTGCTTTGAGAAGATACTGCCAGGTACCTGCAGATGCTGGCATTAGGGGAAATGGGGCACTTGTTATTGGGCTTCCAAATGATAGCTGAGGTTCCTCAACATTCCAATGTCTTGCATTTACTTAACATCCTACTATGGTCAGACATTTTGGTGATTTTCAATTTCCTCCTCCTATGAATACATCTACCAAGGACATCTTTACTGATGAAAGGTTTTCTACATATTTTCCAGATATTTGCCTTTGAGAGCAATTCCTGGTAGAATGAGGCACTTCAACTCTGGGTTCAGATTTCCTGTTTTCACATCTTAGCTCCCCCACTCACTAGCTGTGCAGCCATAGACAAGTTACTTTACTTCTATCTGCCATGGGCTTCCACATTTACAAAATTGGGATAATGCTAGTGGCTATGCCATGGGGAAAGTTGTAAAATTTAGTTAAGATACTATCTATAAAGGGCTTAGGAAATGCCTTATACATAATAAATGTCCAATAAACTGGAAGCTCATGGTTAATATTATTTTCTAATTGTGGAGGTTAAACTCTGAGCTGCCAGTTGTTTACAAACTCCCACCTGCCGATGCTAAGTCTTGGTTATATTTGTGCATTCACATCCCAGAAGAGTACCTGGTGGATCATAGGTGTGCAGGGAAGCTCCTTCAGGGCAAGGTCTGACTGTTTTGTGGACTGCTGGATACCCAGAGCCTCCGGCCATGTCTGGCACCTAATTAGCATTCATTAACATTTTTTGTTGAATATATAACTACTTATAGGACTAAAGAAAGTCATCTGAAACCCATTAGGACCTGAGCAAGAAATAGTTCATCACATTTGCTGTAGTTGCCTGGAAGGCTCAGAGCATGGGACAGGTAAGTATTAAGCGTGTGTGTAGCAGGGACAGGGAGGAAGGGAGGGCACCTTGGATAAGCATCAGATGAACCCGGCCACCAAGGGAGGAGGCCAGAACATGTCCAGAGCAGAGGGTGCTGCAGGCAGGCGTTGGACAGCCAGTGCGAGCCCAGGAAGCACCAAATGTCTAGGGATGGGGGGTGTGTGAAGCCAGCAGTTGGGGGGCCAGGAAAATAGGCTTTGCTT
Source organism: Lepilemur ruficaudatus (assembly GCA_963574885.1). Taxonomy (NCBI): domain Eukaryota; kingdom Metazoa; phylum Chordata; class Mammalia; order Primates; family Lepilemuridae; genus Lepilemur; species Lepilemur ruficaudatus. The sequence goes on from CAUYRT010048481.1 coordinate 5,088, forward strand.
CCTTCCTCTAAGGCAGAATAGTTGCTGACTTGGTCAAGCTGTGAAAAGGATGAATTAGGTAGTTTGTATTAAAATGAGGGACTATCCCACAGTAGAAAGAAGGGAGGCAAGGGAGTAGACAGGAAAAAGACCTGGTTTGCATTTGGGCTTCCACCACTCACCAGGATGTGACTTGAATCTGAGCCTCAGTTTCCTGATCTGCAAGAGAGGGCAGATACTGCCTCCCTCACGGGGTGGTTGTGAGGGTTAAAACTGCAACCGAGACAGAGAGCTAGAAGTGCCGCACTATAATGCCTGGCACCTATGGGCCCTTAATAAATGGTAACTAGTAGTATTAAAATTAATCGCAGTAATCAGGCCTCACAATAAAAACTGACATAGGGCTTATCAAATGAATTCTCTCCGCCGCATGAAAGAAACATGAGAACAAGCCCAAATTAGCTTCCTATTTTCCAGCAGCGAGCTGAGGAGACTGCCGAAGGTCACAGCAGCCATCTCATAGGGAAAGAAAATGACATGGAAGGCTGGGTCTCTGCTCATGGGCAGTGAATGCCCACCCAATTAAGCAGATTAAACATTCACTCCTTGTGATGAAAAAGGCCCGCGCAGCTGAGCTAGGCTGCCTTCCCTGCCTCCTCGTCCAGAGCCTCTGTCTGTTAAATCACCCTTCTTTTCCCTACTACATTCAGGAAATAATTGGCACTTGTTTAATGCCAAATTTACATTTGTTTTGCATGGGAACAAAATTTGCTTGCAAACAGCTATGTGTGTGAGCAAATGGGCATTTGTGCTGGTAAATAAAATAGACATGCAGTTTTCCAGTTTGCAGATGTATTATTCAACAAAACAAGCAGCAATAGCCTTTAATTTTCAGTTATTCCTAAGTACTTAGGCACAAAACGTAGCCAGAAAAGCACTTTTTTTTTGTCATTTATGCCTGTGCCTGAGGTTTTCTTTCACATTTGTCCCAGATGCATATATTATCAGAACTGACCAGATTTTTAGAATTTTTGGATTGAATCTGCTCAGTGAAGCAATTTGTAGATTTAACACATATTTGCTGATCACCTACTATGTGCTGGTTTGTAGGGACTCACAAATAAATCCATGGTACCTGCCTTTGGGGAATTTTGCAAGTCGTGGAGAAGGATTTATAAGTGGAATATGACCTTGGCGATAAATGAGTTGAGTAATAAAATAATTACTCTCAGAGAGCTGTAGGTGACAAGCTAGGGAGCAAAAACACTAAAATAATTATTTCTTCTTACATAGTTGGAATATATGCTATTTGATTTTAGCAGTACATGTAAACAAAGAAAGAAACAGGCTTTCCAAGGTAAGGGAAAAATACCAGGAGGTACGAGGATCCAGAATTCTTTGAAGACATTTAGTGAGGGACTCAGTGTGACCAGAGAGGGTAGTGGGAGGATATGAAGTTGCATTTTAAAGGGCCTTGGATGTCATATCAAAAGTTTGGACTTTATCAATGCTTTTCTAATTTAATATGCATATGAGTCACCAGGGGACCTTGTTAAAATGTTGATTTTGCTTCAGTAGGTTTAGGTGAAGGCTGAGATGCTGCTTTTGTAAGAAGCCCATAATTAGTAGTATGCTCATGAATATTTAACAACTGGCATAGGGTCAGGGGTCGGAAGGGCTTTGCCAGTCTCCATGTTGTTAATACTCCTGCCACGGCCGATTTCAAGCGGTCAACATGGTGTCACTAAGCACGGAGTTGGAAAGGGATGTGCACAATCAGCTCTTTCAAGTCACTACAAGCTGGTTCCAGGACACCATGTCTCCTAGGCGGTGCCCAGTGTTGCTGACGGAGGTCCCCACTTTGCGTAGGAAAGGTTCTAATACAGTTGTTTGCAGACTTGGCTACACATGAGAACTACTTGCAGGAGACTTTAAAAGTCAGGAAGGAGAAATGAAGAAATCTCCCTCCCAATCCCATTCATATATTCAACGAGTATTTAAGACACAGTAGTTAAGTGGTGAGAACTGCCTTACATTTCCCCTCTTCCCTTCTGTCTCCTCTTGTGTCTCCCCTCCCTCCCTCCAGTGCCCACAACTGTTTATCCAGCTCCTCATTTTGCTGACAAATATTGATTTTTCTTCTTTTTCCAATAGTCTACAAGATCTGTTTTCCTTAAACCTTTCTATTTCCAGTCTCCCTACGGAAAAAGTAAACCTTTATTTCTTCACTTCAGGCTCTGGCTGGACATTGGCCAGATTTGTAACCATCAACCTCGTTTTAACAGGTCTTATTACTGTTTAGGTATTGTCAGGCCTACAGACCAGGAGCTCAGTGCCATTAAAAAGATATTCTAGTATATTCATACAGAGGGAGTCCATGGGAGAGCACTAGGGTCAGTCATAAGATGAGGGAGAGGAGAACTTTGAGCAAGAACCTTTATTGTGGTTTTCATGGGAAGAAATCAACAAGGCAAGATATGCAGGCTTAGCATTGGGTAGTTTGAGTAACTTCTGTGGGCTCTGGAGTACAGGGGCTATCTTTGGTTATTGGTACCTGGCCGTGGTGTGATTAGGGTAGGTGTATAGTGGCCCAGAATGTGAAAGTATGGTAAGGAAGGTGGTTTGGGGTGCGGGCTCTGGATTGGTTGGTGTGTATTTGAAAAGCACATCCCAAGAAGAGAACTCCTCCCAAAGTGGGAGGAGAGGTGGAGAGGAGAAAAGCCCAAGGTAAGGTGACTCTGGCATATACCTGGTCGTTCAGAATAAGGCATTGCCAGCATATGTCTATAGGGCAGATGTTCAAGTATCAAGTTTACAGAAGCTAGAGACATGGGCTATTAATACAAAATCAGAATGAGATAAAAATTACTTAGAGCCCCTCTACCCTTCCTTGGGATACCTGAATTTTTTTTAACATTTAAAAATGTATACTTTAATAAGTATAAAGTATATAAACAATTAGGTATGCTTATGAAGAAGCTGACCAAGGTATACAAATTAGGAGATACATGTGTCCCTCTGAAGTTTCTACACTTCCTTTTTTATAGAATACTTATTAAAGTTGTTTAATATGCAATTTCTCATTTTTCATTTTGGAAGTCATTTCTTGTAAAGATAGCTCTTTTGTTTGATGATGAACAGCAGACACAGCGATTATTCTGGACCTCCACGTTGGATAAATTCAATTTTTTCTTGAGACACAAGTTTTCGTCTGTATTTCCAAGGTAATATTTTTATTATTTCTGCAGTGTCTGGTGGATTCAGAAACATCAGCAAATCCAGTGATTTACTTCCCTTAGAATGCTGTGAAACTGCAGAAGAGTGAGATGTTAGCACTGCTGATCTCAAAGTATCTAATACCTTGGGTTTAGGACTGTCTCTTCTGCCAGGGAACCTCATTAATGGCATGTGTGGCTTGGCTGCCCGGATGACCCTGCTGGCAGACGCCATCTTGCTGCCCATTGTGGCCTCTGTGCAGGGACAGCTTCTGGGGCACAAGTGAGCCACAGTGATAGCCCAAGCTGTGGGCAGCCAGGGATGAGATCTCAGGGATAACCTAAATTTTAAAAACAGATATTTGTTAAGTCAAATGACTCTCTGGTTGGTGGGGTCTTTACTGCGTCTTACATCAGTATTTTTCTCCTTATGCAATTCAACACAATTCTGAGTACCTGCTGCAAGCCAGGCAGAGTGGCAAGTGCTGGAGATGGGGATGTGTACCAGGCAGAGAGAAAGCCATGGAGGAGAACTGAAAACAGCACAGCTCTGGGCAGCCTGTGCCATGCTGTCTAATGGGGAAGACCAACATACAGAGAGCCACGTGGAAAGCAAGGCAGAAATAAATTGAGGCTTAGAGAACCTAGAGGAAGAAGATTTAACAGGAAATCCCTGTGGGATGGCGATTGTCTCAGCTCATCTTTGACAGGAGCTGCATGGCAATTAAAAGTGAAAAATCACTCACAAGCCCCAGAAATGCAGATTTTCTGTAGTGTTGATTGAAAAGAGAATCATTTTCCCAGCATACCAGCACTCAAAGTAGCACACAGGGTGTTATTCTAAAAATTAAAAGGTTTAACTTGAAACTTTTTCCTGGAGAGAAGGCTACTTTGTCAGCTTGAGGGTCAGCTGCTGGAACGCTGCAGGGAAGACTGATCAGTTAGAATGTGTCTGCAGAAAGTTAACAGAAATAGTCCCTCATGACAGTTTAAGCCATAGAGATATTTATTGGTCATAATAGCAAGAAGTCCGAAGGTAGGTGGTCCCAGGGTCTTTTTTGTATTTGTATTGATGGAAAAAAAATGGCCACATTCCTTTGTAATGCTTCCTATCAAGAGTTCCAGCCTGTTTTCCATCCCTTGGGTATGGACTATTTTGCATCTTGCTTGAGTTAATAGAATGCAGCAGAAGTAATGTTGTACAAATTTTGAGCTTAAACTTCAAGAGACTTTGTGCACGCCCACTTTCATTCTTGAATCCTACTGATCCATCCTGGGATTAAGCCTGGACTAATTTAATGGAGGATGAGAGATCCTGTGGTGTAGAAATGGGCACCCAGCTGTGTACTCTCACCATCCCTGAAGACCCACCAGCTCTTGGTTGACCTGGCAGCTGACCACAATGCATGAGTAAGACTGGTGGAGTCTATAAGACCCACCCACCTGAGTCCAGCCCAAATTGCCCACTATAGAATCATGACCTAAACAAATGGTTGTTGTTTTAAGTAGCTTAAGTTTTGGGGTGGTTTGTTATTACACAAGAGCTAGAAAATACAGCATCCAATGCTATCAGTAGAGACTAGTATCTCTCTATCTCTCTCCTGCTGTCCACAGTGTGTTGGCAATGGCCTCCATTATGTTTGAAGGATGGTCCCTGCAGCTCCAAGCTTCACATTCTTACACTATAGCACAAGAAAGAAAGAAAGAAGAAAAAAAGAGGCTCCCCTTATTGCTCCAGCCTTTCACCAGGAGCATAATCTCTCTCAGGCAGCTCCTAGATAACTCTCTTTGTGTTTCGCTGATTGTGATTCACGTGAATCACAATCCCTGAAAAATGATTATAGTGCATTAAAAGTCATCACATATCACATATGTATAAGATGGTTGGATTACCATTATTTCATTGTCTTTTCTGGTTTTGCCTCTGGCAGCAGTCCTTTACTTACTAATTTCTGGATAGGGTCAAGTTCACTCTAAAAAGGTTATAGGATAAAGTGAGTTTTGAAGGAGGGAAGAGAATGTTATTTAGCTAACTGGCTATCAGTGAGAGGAAGGCCTTCTGATGTTGGAGAGAAAAATGGGCTGTGAAAGTATGCGCAATCTAAGCAAATGAATCATAAATTTAAGAACAGTTATATATAGTGAAAGTCAAGTGAGAAGGCTAGTAGCTGAGAAGTGGAGAAAATCAGAACTTAATTTTATATATGATTGACATTTATTTTCAAAGTAAGAACATATTTCGTGATAGTAAGACTTCTACACATACTAGACTACACTGACCCAGGCCTCTAAGTCAAGCATTTGATACCGTAGATACCCGACGCATTTGATTTGTAAAGGCATCTAAAGAGAAAGTCTGAGTACATATACACTTTTGGGGTGGAAATTTTGGGAAAAGGACATTTCATGTGACAATCAGTATAGCAAGGAACATCTTACTCATAAAACTGTTAATTTGATCAATGCCTTTAAGGTTATTACTCCGATAATAGAAAATCCATATGATAACACAGTTCCTTGTTTTATTATAGTAATATCCCTGAGAACCAGATAATAGTCTTCTGAGTAAGGCAAAAGTGTAGTGTTATTAAAAGAACAATTTATAAGTGGAATTCCAATAGCTAGCAACTGAGATGTAGTCATTTTCTGTAAGAACCTGTCAAAACAAGGAGTTTCATATCACCTGTGGAGCAAAATGAAAGACTCGAAGGCAAGGGAAACTCATAAAAGCCTACGTCATATCTTGTTTGGGTTGAAACGAATATTCCCCGACGGAATACTTTTAGACTCTGCCACCCTGGTGCAAAATGTGGACACAAGTAGATTACATTTATAATATGAAATGAGAAGGAATTTTATTGTGATTGAAAACAAAAACCAAACAAACCAAAAAAAAAAAAAAACACAGTTTAACTCTGGAGAGGACTTATAGGGGTCATGATGATGGGACTCCAATATTTGAAGTGCATATAAGAAAAGATTAGTCTTTTCTTGTGTTGATGCTTGGTTCTTATTTGAAGGAAGAATGGAAGAAAGGAAGGATAGAGGGAGGGAGGGATGGAGGAAAAAAGGTAATACAAAAATGAATAAAAGTGTGGGTCTGGAAGTAACAACAAAGTTTCAAGAATGCAGATTTAAGATCCATGTAAGGAATAAATTAATGAAATTTTAATCGTGGCCTGAATGGAAATGAGTTGCCTTGGGAAATCAAGAGATGCATGCCACTTGAAAGGTTCAAGAGAAAGGTACACAGTCACTTGTTAGGAATGTTTTAAGGAATACTCGTATAATAGATGAGACTGGGGTAATGTGATATTTAATATCCTTTCTTAATCTGAAATTATCTGAGCTATGTGATACACACAATATTGATTTATTTAGTTACCAGGACGAGACATAGTCAAAACCATGGATAAGTTGACAGCTTTTTGTCAAAATCCCTACATCTTCCTTACTCTACATTAGTTATTTTATTTCAGTGTCCTCTTTCCCCTCTGCACCGATTTTTCCCTTTTCCTACCATATACCAATATGATCATAATAATCACTATCTCTAAAGCAACAAAGAAAATCAATCATATTAACTCATTGACTTCATGTGTTGAGGACTCACATACGTGATTCCCCACCAGATATACTCCTGTTCTAAAAGGACCGCAGAAGAAATGCAATGCTTGGAACAAAGGAATGAAGGAGTCACTAAGTGGGGACTTGTAGAGATGTTATCCTGCCTGCAGGATGCCTCCCTTCTACCACTCAAGAATTGTGATTGACCAGAGGCACACGCAAAGTCTGCCCTGTCTATAACGGAATATTTGGCAGTCGTAGGGAAACTATTGCTGATGAGAACTTTGAGTTTGGTTTTGAAGATGGGGTTAATAGCACAATTTCCTTTCCTGCTTCTTATTTCAGGTAAACAACTATGCCTCCAGTACCTGTTGGTCTAGGTAGTTGGTGCTTGGCTGATATTTGCTGACATAACTTATAAATAGTATAAAAATTGACTAACAAGAGATGCTACCCATCTTCTTGGAAAAGGAACATTATTTTCTTTGTAGATCATGTGCCCTAGCCATACAGAAATGGTAACATTTTCTCAGACATTCATGACGACATGTGAGGATACACATTATCTTGGGAACATGTACATGAACGTATCCCCAGTGTCTTGATTTAGATCTCATCATCTCTTGCCTGGACACCTATAGTAACCTACAAACCACAGGCTCTGTCCTCTCAAATCCAATTCCCTCAGTGCCTCCAGTTTGCTAAAATATATCAGATCACGATACTTTGCTGTCTACAAACCTCCAATGTTTCCCAGGGGCCAGCAGAATCAAGTCCAGACCCTGTATCTTGCTATACATAAAACTATCATAGAAATCATATTTTCCCAGCAGTCCTAATTTAAATATATCCTTCCTATCGTCTATCCTATGACTTATAATTTCCTGGAAATGTCACCATCTGCCAGTGGACTCCCATTCCTGTAGCAGCAAAAACAAACAAACAAATAAACAAAACCAAAACTTTTCTTAAACCGTAAGTCCCCCTTACCCCAAACTTTATACATTATGTTCTTTCTCCATGGAACAAGCCTTGTTTTTATCCCATCCAGCACACTTCTACTCATCCTTAGGAGCCCAACTCAAATACTTCCTTCCATGTGAGACCCCTTAAAGGCAGAATTATTTCCTCCCACCTCTGTACTTCCAAGACATTTTGATAATATCTCCTTGGTAGGATCACCACATGACATGTTAATTTTTTAAATATCTATTTTCTGTTCTGACTTATGACCTTCCTTAGTATTTCCATCACAAAAAAGGTGGTTGTGATATAATGACAGAGCACTGAACTTGGTGACTTTGGCTCAATTCACAGCTCTGCTATTTATGAACACTATGAATTACATTTTAAGCTTACACTACGTAGAACGATTACATGAGCTAATGTATATTAAAGCGGTACATAATTGTGCTCACTAAATATTTAAGTCATATAAGAGTAGGTGGAGAAAAGTGTCCAGTTACAGAATTACGAACTATTTTCTGCACTTTATACCTAGTTAAGTACATATGGCAGTTATTCTATAAGCCTTTGTTGAATTAATATTGAATAATAATAAATAAAGGGATTATAGAAAGAAAATGTTTAGCTATTGATAACATTGGTAATCTATGAAATATTAATTTTAGAAATATGTAATGAATAATTATAAGCATGAGTTGGCAAACTTTTTTCCTAAAATCCAGGGAGTAAATAATTTAGGCTTTGTGAGCCATATGGTTTCTGTCACAACTACCAAACTTTGCTATTGTAGTACAAAAGCACCAGATAGTGGCTATGTTCTGATAAAACTATTTACAAAAACAGATTTGGCTCCTGGTCCACGGTTTGCTAACCACTGACAACATGTGTTGCAAATCTTTTTACCTAGTTTCTCTCTGCTTGGATTGTCTATCAGCATTATTTACAGTTATTTTTTTTAGATGAAAGACTTTTTTTTTCCATGTAGTCAAATTTATCAAGATTTTTTTATTGGTTCGTGTTTTTATTTTTTATTTTTTTAAAAATACATATTATTCTCTTATCCACATAACTTGATGATTTTCTCTTTATTTTTTTCTATAAATTTTAAAGTTTGTTTTTCACATTCAAGTCTTTAATCTTGCTAGGAGTAATTGCTGTGGCTGTGAAGTAGAGACACAATTTTTTTAACTGCTTTTTTTCTTTTTTGAAAGCCAGTTGTTCCAGTTCTTTTACCGACTAGTCCATCTTTTCCCAGCTGATTTTTAGTACCACCACTCTTCTGTACCAAGAATATATTGGTTTCTGGGTTCTCTATTTAGTCCTCTTGCTATATTAGTTTATTGCTGTACCAATACCGTATTGTCTAGTACTACCAGTCTACCCTCATTTTTTATCTACCTGTTATTTCTCACATGCATTTTAGAAAATATTTATCTCTGTGCAAAAGGGAAAAATCAGGTAGAATTCTTATTAAAATTGCTTTGACTTTAATACTTATAAAGAAGAATTTATATCTATATAAAATCAGGATATACCATCTATGAGCATGATATATCTCTCCATTTATTCAGTGTTTTTATGGCCCTCATTAATGTTTTCTAATTTTTTCCTTCCAAGTCTTGAATGTTTTTGTTATATTTACTCTTAGATACCTCATATCTATTATTAATGATACATATTTCTAATATTTGTTGAGAAACTTATTGACTTAGACCTTATGTTCTTTCCCATTTCTGAACCCACTTATTTGAATAGTTTTTAGATATTCTTGGATTTTCAATTGAGATAATTATTTTATATGCAAAGACAATCAATTTGATGTTTTCCTTTCTAATACTTCTTTTCTTATTCCCTTTTCTTACTCCTCCTCATCTCTCTCTCTCTCTTTCTGTTTAGTCTTACTGTATTTTCAAGGATTCTGGTATAATGCTAAATAGTTAGGTTGATGGGAAGTAGTTCTGACATAAAAGGGATGCTTCTAAAATATTATCATTAGGAATCATGTTTGCCATGGGTTTTTAGTAAACATCCTTCAGCAGATTAAGGAAGTTCCCTTCTATTCCTTGTGTGCTAAAATGTTTTTTATTATGAATAAACCCTACCCCTAAACTCCCCCCTTCAACCTATATTTTCTGTTAAATGGTATCTCAGTCATCTCAGTTGTTCATGGCATAGCTATCTCCTTTGCAAACACCTTCCAGCTCAAATCCTATACCAAATCATCTTGATTTCTACTTCCAGTTATATATCTTGAATCAATACACACTTTTCCCCCCATCTCTTATGCGCTGACGCTAGTCTAAGACACCATTATAACATACTACCTTACTTCCTTATCTCCTAACTGGCCTCTGTCCAGCTGCTTTTTTCACCATCTGGTCTTTCTCCTTACAGTAGCCAAATACAGCTTTTTAAGCATAAATAGGATCATGTCACTACTCTGCTAAAAAAGAACCAAAATCATGGAATTATCCTTAGGATAACATCCAAAAATGTTAACATCCTTTAGGGTCTTGCATGATCTATTTCCTTTTTACCTCTTCATTTCACTCCCAACCAAATTTGGGCTCCAACCACACTGATTTTTTTTTTCAGTTTCTCAAACCAACTATGTTCTTTCCTGCTTTAGAACCTCTCTCTGGAACACTTTTTCCCTACTACAGGCCAGGCTATTTCTATTAATAATTCATCCTTCAAATCTCTGGCTAACCACCACTTCCTCAGAGCCGTCTTCTCTACTACTTATTTAGATCTCCCTGTAATTTCCCCTGAAAGTACTTATTAAAATTTAAGTTCTAAAGAAATTTTTTGAGTTATCTGTGCTTATATCCTCCTCGATGAAGACATTTCAAATATATACCCAATGTGTAGCTTCTAGTAAGAACGAGTATATATTTTTTAATGAAAAAATAATTAGATGCTGAAGAGTGACCCACAATTCAAAGCCATCATTGTGAACCCATTTCTGTTTGCTTGTTTCTTGCATTTCTTGGTTTAGATAATCTTCAGTCTTTCTTAAAATTGGAATATACCACAAAATCTTTCTTAAAACTGAGGAGAAATTTCTTGAGGAAATTGCAAAGACTCCCCACTCCTAAATAGCCAAATTGACTAATGACTTTACTAAGAGAGATTTCCCAAAGAGGTCATCCATTAAACCATCTCTCTTTATGAAATAGATTCAAAAATAATAATGTTTTTGAAATCAATTAGTACAATTGTATATAAACAGAATGCAAATTGTTTATATTTTACATGTGTTAAAGTTAAGCATTTAAATAAGTCACATGGTAAATTCCAAAGGTAGCCTTAGAGTTGTATGGAAATTTTATTACAGGTTAGTGGTGTTTCTTGTGTTAGCTCTCTAATGGATAGAATCAGGAGGGAGGAAAGGTGACAATTCTAAACTTCAAGCTATATTATAGAGATTATAATACCTAACAGTGTTGTTAGAATCGATCAAAATAATATTGGAACATCCTGGATAATGCTGGCATTTAGGAGGCATTTAATAAAGAGTGACTACTATTGTTATTTGTTATCATGTTATTGTTATTATCATCATCCCTCTTAAAATCATGTGTGAACAGTGTTATAGAGCTAATAATCAAAGAGTAATGGAAGATGTTACTGGGCTGGTCATTTTTGTGCAACTGCAAAAATTTTAAAAGCTTCAGTGACTCTCCCCATTGCCAGTTGGATAAAGTCCCAGTTCTCTAGCAGGGCTTTCAGAATCCTTTATAAACAATGATCAAAGAAGAGGAAATGCAAAAGAGCAACAAAAATTGAATTAATATTTAGCATCGGTTATACTCAAGGAAATATAAATTAAAACAATGGCATGCCAAATTTTACTATCTAATTAACAAAGCTGTTTTTATGATAATATTTACAGTGGGTGACAGTGCAATGAAAGAAGTATAAATCATTAAAATAATTTTGAAAAAAATATATATATCAGGAATCTTTAAGTTTTTCTTACTTTTTTACCCTGTGGTTCAACTTCTAATAATAACAACTGCTAATATTTGTATCACGTACTAGGCTAAGCACCTCATATGTATTGTGTGATAAAGAGAAACCAGGAAAATAATACAAACATTAGAAAAGTATTTATGCAGAAAATCATAGCATAGTTTGTAATGTCAAAAACTTAAAAATATAAAAATCCATTAACTAAAAAATGGTTGTATTCATTGTGATAGATTAGGATGCAACCATTGAAATTCTGATTACAAAGGGGTAAAACAAACAAAAAAAGGCATTGAAGAAAGGCTGGAAAGAAATATACCAAAATATTTGCAATGATTTCCACTGCATGGTGGGATTATGGATGATTTTAAAAATGTTTTCCTTTATACTTTTATAAATTTTCAATGTTTTATAATAAGTATGTGTCATTACTTTTACAATCTAAAAAAAGTTATAAATTCCCTAGTCAAATCAAATGTTCCCCTCAACAGCAGTCCTTCACTGTTCATCCTAGACTACTTTTTCAGACTCATCTCATGCCAGACCTCTATACCAACCCATCCTGAATTAGATGCTGTGCTCTTATATGCCGCTGTGCATTCAGTACAATTTTTCCTTTGTGATGTTCCCTTTGTCAAATTCCCTCCATGACTCATCCTTTGAAATATATTAATAACTTGACTATCTCCTCAAAGAAACCTCCCTCACAGTCAAGGAGGCTAGGTTCTTCCTCTGAGAGTTCAGTGCTCCTTGAATACACCTCCAGGATAACACTCTTCACTCCATCCTATGCTATAATTTGTTAAACTATCCACCTCACAATGGTCTGAAATCTTCTCATGACTTCCTAGCATGTGGCACAGTACTAGACATGTTAGATTAGATAGATAGATAGATTAAATAGATGAATGAAAGGATATATTGATAATAGCATTATATTAGGTGGCTCAAAGCCATTCCGCAGTGCAGAGGTTGGCTGAAGAAAAAGTCAAGAGACTTTGGAATAAAAATGAGGGATATGCAAAGTATCTAACACTCCTTCATTCAATGATATCTATACAAATTTGACAAAGTAAAAAAGAAATAAATACACAAATTTCTTCCATCAAAAAATCATGGAAACAGAACGTAATCACCAAGTTTTTTGTATTAGTGAGTTTGAGATAAAGGTTCAATGTCGTGTGTTGGTTTTTTGGGGTAAGATTCATAGCATTGCACTAAGTTTTTGTTTTGAGTTTTGAAACTACTTAAAAGGTTTTAAGCAGAGGCTGATCTTGAGATAACTTCTGACCAGAGAAATGGGAGATAACGAATTTCTGTGAGTGTGATATAGGCAGCAGTGCTTTTCATAGTGTCCAAGTATTATTTTTCATCAAACCTGTAGAAAAGTTTTCAACCTGCCCTAATTTTTACCAATGAATCTAATAGTCCTGGATTAAACTGCAGGGAAGGGGAGAACATAAATTTCATTCCTTTCATTCCTTGTAATATGAGGGTTTGTATTCTTTCCAGCTGTAATAACCTCTAGACTTCAACAAAATTGAAAACCTTTAAATAGCCTTTCACAACCTTTCAGTAGAGTAATGAAGTTTTAAGTGCTCACTGGGGATTTTTCAGTTCAGAAAAATCTAAGCAGCAGCAGATATTAAAATCTAATGTTTACTTCAACTCTTTTACAGCCTAATGGGTTTTTCTGACAGTGTAATTTTTAAAAGATTGGGTTTCATTTATTAATATAGTGTACTCATGCTGGAAACCTTTCTTCTTTAAGGACTCTGATGGGAGTCTTATGGTTAAACCTTGGTTGAAAGCCAGAGGCATCAGCAGGAACAGGGAAAACAGAAACCTGCAAAAGGACTCATGAAGCCTGGAGTCAAGCAGGTTGTTTTGGGTTTAGAAAATGGGGAAAAGTCTTCTCTTTATTACTTAAGCACTGTAGGAGGTGAAAAAACAAAGGCAGGATGTGAAGCCCCTGTGAGCACATAATTACGAGTGTGTGAGTCACTGGAGTCCACACGGTTGTTCACAACCAAAAGGTCTGCCTAAAAAAATCCAGCTGTTTGCTAAGCTGATGGGAGTGATATGATTCTTCTGGGGCTTCTCTTCCAGGAGCCAGTGGATAGGTATTTGGAAACCAAGGAGAAACTGCAGGATGAGCAACGGGTGAACCCACACTTACTCAGAGAGAGGATGTGATTTGGAAAGATTCCATTTTATATATTGTGTTGCTGTAACCAGTATGCAGGAGAAACCTCAGTGAGCGCCAACCAAGTGGTAATAAAAAAACAAATGCCACATCTCCTATGCATAATGCCTCAGTGTAGTTAACAGAGATTTGCAAGATAAGTACACTAGAGTGGAAAGGGGCAGGATTTATTTCCGTTGACTGTGATGTAGTAAAGCTACTCTCAGGTATATATATTATCAAGCATGCTATTTTAAGTTATAAAATAAAAATGCCACTTGAGGATGTAATTGAAAATAATATTATAAAGTAAAGGAGCTTGATGGTCATAAAGGATGGATAGTTTGGCATGTTTTTTATCTTCACATTTCACAAATAGATGGTTTTGTTCTCAGGTGTATATACGTAGCTTCAAAATTGGCATCTTGCCCTAATGGATAAAGCAATTTCAGAAAATGTAAAATATGGGCTAAATTATCCCTTTAACAATTTTATAATAGTATCAGAGTTCCTTATTACCCCTTGAAAGATGATCATAGTTTTTTAGAGAACTTTAAAAATTCAGATAAGACAAACCAAAGCCAAAATGTCTTATAATCTCAATGGCCATAGGGAACAAAAAGAATTATTTAACATTACATCATGAAGATTTTTTAATATATCCTCTTCTATAACATAATGATTACATAATATAGCTTTTGTTGTTTTGCTATAAAATTTTAATAAGGGCCCAAATAAAAGTCATTATAAAGTATTTTTCATTCTGTTCAAAAAACTCTTATTTGAGTGATTAATTCTAACCCTGACTTCTCAACGAAGATCTTGCCCAGTTTCTCCAGCTGCCTTGGCAGATCTCCATTTGGGGCTCCCATAAACTTGACATGCCTCAAAGAAAGCTCATTATCTTTTCATTCTTTCAGTTTTTCATTCACATTTGTGGCAGGTTCTTATAATTTTACATCTGCTTTATACCTCTTAGCCTCATATAGGCTCTGTGGTCCATTTCTTACTAAGTGTGGTACATTCAGTTCTTCCAAACATCTCTAGCATAGATGCTACAGCTACTCCAAGCATATACCTTGTCATTCCTAGTCCATTGTCATTAACCAACTGATCCCATCTCTCTTCTTTCTTAATCATATTACCTCATGATGCTTAATTGATTGATGGATAAATTAATTCATTTCATCAATTGGTCACTCAACAAATATTTATTACATGCCCAGTATGTTCTAGGCACTGGGGATGTGAAACGAAATTGCATCTCCCCTTACTCAAGGAAGTTACAGTCTAGTAGAAAGTAAGAACATAAAGCCAACAAGTGTAAGATAATCATTATTTTCTATATTTGAGGAAAATACAATTATAGTAGGAACATAGAATAAGAAACACCCAGGCCTTTCTGAAAGACTCAGGAAAGCTTCCATCTTTTAAAAAGATTAATATTTTATGTCACATTTATATCAGAAAATTATTAACTTACTTCCATAGGATAAGGTGCAAAACTCTCAGCTTGCCTTCATGGATACATAAAATCAACCCCCCTTCAACCTGTCCAATCCCATTTCTAGCTTCTCTACACAAACCCTTCACTCTAGCCAACTCATCCCTGATTCTGTCATTGGTCATGCTCTTTCTTCACTCAAAATACCTTTCCCAAGCCCTCTGATTCCCCGATCCTAATCATCCACCAGGACCTATCTCTTTTATCCAGACCCCCTTGACATGCCAACTAACATTGCTCTTTCTCTGCTCTGGGCTTCTGAGACAGAGACTATAATGCTTCCCATTTTGTTTAACTATTTTGTGTGTATGTCCTACATTTCTAAGTAGATTGTTGGATCCTGGAGAAATTATTTTTGTTGTACATCAGTACATGGCATAATTTATGATATACGACATAACATTATATGTCATATAATCTAGACAAATACTCTTTTACTGGAAGAATGAATAAGTAGCTCTATGAACTATATATCTATATTCTATATAGCTCTTCATTATTCATTTAACATTTTATGCCTGGATCAGAGTGCATACCATTTGGTAATGTTTCCATGATTGTTTTTATATATATACACACTTCCCATCTACTCAGAGAGACTCAGGGAGGCTCATAGGCAAGGAATATATACTAAATTCATTTAAAATTTAACAAATATAAATCAATGCCTACTGTGGGATATCACACATTGCAATAGTATTGGGGCATCACTGATGGATAGGGCTGCCATGATGTCTGCCCTTCCCTGGGCTTACAGTCTGAAATGTGATAAATACTTCATCCAGAGAGACATATGAATGCTAAGTCATGACAAGCAGAATATAATGTAGCCCAGGAGATCAGGAAAGGCTGCCCAGAGCCAGTGACATTTAACGTATGTCATAAAGAATAATAGGAATCAGCAAAATAAAGAGAAAGTGGCAGGTGGCAGAGGAAACAGCAAACACAAAGACTAGTGGGAACAAAGAACATGTCATAACTGAGGACCTGGAAAAAATTTAATATGGCTGGAATATAAAATGGGGAACTGAAAGATGGGTCTGTAGAGTTGAATAAAGTAGATAAAGGTCAGATCATGTTAAAGACTTTGGACCCTTTACCCAAAGGATACTGGGGAGCCTTTTAAGGATTTTAAAGCAACTGTATTTAGAATATTTCCTTGGGCAAAGTGGAGAATGGGATAAAGGAGAGAAAGAGAAGAATCAAGCAGATTAGTTAGGAGGCTGGTTGCGTAGTTCAGGAAGAAGACGATGATGGTCTAAAGTAGACCATTATGGATGAAATTGAAGTGGAAATTAAAGAACTATGCAGAAGAAAGAATGGAGAGAACATGATGTCAAGACACAGAAACCACACAGTAACCAGACTTGGAAAACACAAGGAAGATTTGGTTCAAGTTTTGACTCTTGCTTGCTGGGTGACTTGGGCTGTTATTTAGCCTTTTCTAGCCCATTTTGCTTGTCCATAAAATGGTGATTGTAGCTGGATCTCAGAAGCTGGTGCTATGATCCGAATGTTTGTATCCTCCCAAAATTTATATGTTGAATTCCTAACCTCCAAGGTGATGGTATTAGGAAGTGAAGGCCTTTGAAAAATGATAAGGTCATGAGTGTGGAGCCCTCTGGAATGAGATGGGTGCCCTTATAAAAGAGGCCCAGAGAGATCCCTCACCCCTTCTGCCATGGAGGTTATAGAAAAAAGATGGCCGCCTATGAACCAGGAAGTAGTCGCTCACCAGACACTGAAGTGCCAGCACCTTGATCTTTGACTTCTCAGCCCTCAGAACTGTGAGAAATGAAATTTCTGTTGTTTATAGTCCATCTAGTCTATATAGTTTGTTGAAAGACAGCCTGAACAGATAGCACAACTGAGGAGAGTATGCATTTCAATAAGAAAATATAGATAAATCTACTTCACACAGTATTTAGCACATAGAAGATATTCAGAACTTAATTAGTTCTCTTTCTTTCTTCTCTCCTCCATGTGTGAGCAAACTTTGTCATCAGGACTGGTACCAATTCTCCAGAAAAATCATACCTTGGTACGACCTTTTATTGCAAGTCTTTTCAGGACAACTGTCGAGCTCTGTTCTATGCACTATCTACTTGCATGATGGCAGGGCTTATGCAGATCTAGTGCTACTGACAGATGCATTGACATAAGGCAGGAGAGAAGAATGGAAGAAATTGGGGTAAGCAGAGAGAGTGAGATATGGAAAAAATAGAGAAATGAAAAGAAAAAACATGAGCATAGAGGGTGCATAAAATTGATCATCCAGATGCTTTCTTCAATTAAGTCATAAATTTATACAAGAAGAGGATTTGCTTTGGGGAAGATTGAAAATTTACAAGGGTACAAGTTTCCAACAACTTGCAAAAAAATGTTCTCTAGTGGAACTGTTTAATGGCCTAAACTAGATAGAGCATATGTTTATATTTGAAGGGTTATTTCCAGCATTTATTTATCACTCCAGTGAAATGTTAATCCAACATAAATTTTACAGTTTTAAGTTTAATATGAGTAATTTAAACCTTGTGGCAAAATAGTGAAATTAGCAGAGTGACCACATTAATCTTTTATTCCAGTGATTAACTGTGGCTTTCTTTTGGTGAACTTCATCGGACTGTTTGACAGCCTTTCCTTACTCTCTGTCCTGCATAGCTTTGAACTTTTCTAACTATACTGGATACATGCTGTTTTAACATTCCTTTTGAGGGGTATGTTTAGATCTCTAGCTCTCCATACAAATCCAGATGGCCCATAAGGTTCAGGTATGCACATGATCTGGAATCCCTCTATACCTGATAGACACATGACTCAAGTGGCTCAAGCAGTCATCCTCAGGAACTTTAACAGAGTCCTAAGAAAGGAGGCTCTAATTTCTATGAAATCATAAGCTAAAATAACAAGTCAACCAAGACAAAGAGTTTTCTGACTGGGGAAAGGAGAGCAGAGAAATAGAGAACACAAGAGAAAGTCCTATTGCTACTCTTTGAGCACCTGGATCCAGACACACCTGAATCCATCAAGCCCTCCTATAGTTGAGTTACACAAACCTTTCTTTTTGTTAAGCTTCTTTGCACTGGCTTTCAAACATAACCAAAAACAACCTGATGCCACTTGTGTATTCAATAATACCTGATAGCTTCTATAGTGATAAAAATATTTGCCCAGAAATATCTAGAAGTGTTTCATTGGAATTCTGTCTATATTAGCCCTTTAGCCCTGTTTTATATCGTATCTTTCTCAGAAGTGTCAACTTGACAAAACTTCAAATAATGGAGCCTTTACCCAATATAAGCTACGAGCATTTACAAAAGAATACTTGTTACTTTATAGATTCAAAATGTTGAGAAACAGTGTAGCTTCTTAAAAAGAATACATACTTAGTAGTCTTGGAGTAATATTTCACATCAACCACCTAATAGTTGTATGATTTTTCCCACATAAATAGCTATACTACACCTCAGACATATCAGTAAAATGGGAGTGATAGTGCTTCCTCACTTTTTTGAGGATTAAATTAAATCATCTATATAAATTACTATCTCCTTAAGGCTAAGAAATCTGTTTTGTCCATGTTACATCCCTGGGTGCTAGGACAGTGGCTAACACACATTAGGTGTATACTAACTATTTGGGTCAAACAGAAATGTCCAGTACACAATGAGTGTTTAATACACAGTAACTGTTAATAGTATGGTGGTGATGATGATGACGACAATGTGTTCATGGGTTAGTGAACTCTGTCACTCGTGTGGCTATTCCCCTAACCAAAGCAGACTCCTGATATTATGGAGATTGACAAATTCATGGCTTATTAGGATATTTCTTTATAACCCCAGAAGATAAATAAAAGCCATCCTTTATTCACTGATATTAATGAGCAGTAGTGAACACGTGCGAGGAATACAACAAGGAGTGGCAATAACAGTGACAGTACTAATAGCTAAGATTTTCTGAGCATTTTCTTTGTTCCAGGTGTTCCTCTGATACATTTATGTGTTTTAACTCATTCATTCTCATAAGAGTTCTATGTGGTTGGTACCACCATTGTCATCACAATTTTATAAATTAGGAAACTGAGGCACAGAGCATTTCTTAGCTTAAAGACAGAGCCAGACCTGGAAACAATGTGAAGGTCTTTTCGAGGTCATCTCTTTTTCCTGCAGGCTCCAGGGCCTGGATAATTTTCAGCCCAAGCAAGGCCTTTTCAGCAGGCTCTGGCCTCCTTGGATATGATGATCCTGGAATCTTCCTTGCTTCCTTCCTTTATCCTTATTCCCATTATGTGGTGTTTTCTTAATACTACTCTTTGAATAGCTTTTACCTAAACCATTCCAGAGAGAGATATAGGAGACAGTGATTCACACAGGTGTGGAGGATTACTTATGGTCCCATGTTCTATCTCCAAAGGAATGAATCTCATTTATTTCCACCTAAACTATTAAATAGTTTTCTCATCTTCCAGACTTCAGCCTCTTTCCCCTTTTCCTTGGACACAACTGAAATATGAAGCTTTTCCCATGCTGCTTTTCAGTGAGTCTTCTATTTTGAAATCTATGGCTGCATACCTGCAACAGAAAAAAGTCCCAATTCCCTAAACCAGCATTTGACACTCTCAAAATCTGCCTCAATCTAACTTTTGGAATGCATTTCCTGCCCTGACCTACTGTTTCCTATATGCGTCCGTGTGATCTAACCTCCTTACCATTTCATATATTCTTTCCCATACCTGGGATCTCCTTTCCCTCCTCTCTTTTATTCAAATCATTCACCTACATTTTTTAAGCATTTGTTAGAGGCCAGATGCAGCACTAATCAAGAGGGATAAAGTACCTACTCTTACGTAGCTTTTATTCTAATGAGTGAAAATAGATAGATAAATAAACAAGCAGAGGCATTTCAGAGAGTGGTAAGTGCTATGAAGACAAAACAGGGTGACGTAGTAGCAAGTGAGAGGATGCCATCTCAGTCAGTGTTCAGGGAAGAGATTTCTGAGTGGATAATGTTTGATCTCAAACTAAAAATCAAGAAGGACCCAGCTCTGTGAAAACCAGAGAGTTCCAGGAAGAGAGCTCAGCAAGTACCCCCGATATTCAAATACTATTCATTCTCTAAAGCCTAATTCAGACTCACCCTCAGCCTCAAACTTCTCCTATCTTCCCACGTGAATTCCAGCACAAAATAATTTATAGTCTGTGCAGTGCTTACCACTTTATACCTTCGATGTTAGTTATTTATGGATATTTTTCTACCCTATTAGAATATTTGAAATGAAGGTCTGTTCTTTTTATCACCTACAATACTTAGTCCAATATTAATACAGATATTCATATTCCTTGAGTGAAAGAACAAAGGAACAAATGAATGAACAAGGAAAACATCATTGAATTTTGTTTCACTTGTGGCTGGGATGAGGAAGACAGATATTGGTGAAAAGGAGTCTTGAAATGCCTCAAAAAGTGCCATGAATCCTATGAATGAAACTGGTTCTCCTCGTGGAGAATTGGAATTCTTCAATTTCCAGTTTGCTCTCTTTGGAGGAGAAAGTCCTGGATAAAAAATTTCCAGTGATTCTTTTAAGCTTCTGTCTTTCACCAGGCAAGTTGATTTGTTCTAATAGGGCAAACTCCAAAGCCACAGGGACATTCTTCAAAGATCTGGCACAGTCTGAAGCCTGGGCACGCTTTGATGAATTTAATCGTATAGAGCTGGAGGTAATTGTAGTACCAGTTTCTTAGTAAAGTTGGCATTCAATGAAAGTGACAAGCCTGACAACTTCATTAACGGCATTGACATTAAGCAACATTGACTGTCTTACAGCTAAATAGGGAAGGAAAAATTACAATTTTGGTACATTTTAATCAAACTCCACTGGTAGTTTGTGTCAGATCTACCCTTGTTACTTGTGGGCTGTTTTTTCAGCAGGCTCCTCCTTTAAGTGTTGCTGGGGAGAGGTTCCTCCCCAGCCCCCTCTCTGCATAGGAATTGAGGGGGGTTCAGGAGGAGCGGCTGCATATTGTTCACCATAGATTAGCTGTGAGCTCTCTCTCTCTAGCATGCAACCTGCCACTCACGGTATCTGACAGACAGTTGCTAACTTTCATCTACGGAATGCTCACAGCCAGGGAAAGATGCCCTATTGCAGCATTTATTACCTTTCTAGAACCGCTTCTGCCTTCAGATATTTTCCTGCAGATGAAATACCTTTGTTCTTGACTTTGGAGGAATTCTGAATAGAGAATTAATATCACTTCCCCAATTAACCCAAGAAGGTAAATATGGAGAAATATAGCAGGAAACATTCTATAAGATAGAGAGACAACACACTTATAGTGTCATTTCAACAATAAATGTAGTTCATGGTTTAAGAGAAATAGTTGAATTTGATTCAAAAGTGTTGTTGAAATCATATCTTTTTGAAGTGGTATAACTGTGCTTTAAAATACTATAAGGGATTTTTCAATTTTTCCGATTTCTATATTTATGTTATGCTTGTGACAATAATGCATTTAGTAAGAAATCACCATTTGACAACGTCCCTTTGAACTGTCTTTGTTTCATACATTTTATTTCTTTGTCAATGCTTTGAATAAGTTATCTCTTTGGATTCTCTGAGTGTGTGTATGCATGTGGTGTTTAACAAATAGCTCCAAAAGGGACATTATAAAATAACTTGACATTCAGCGTTAATTTTTAAAGTAGTCTAATAAGATTTGTATAGAGTGTTAAGTTTTATTCTTCCCTTTATTATCCCTTTAGCAACCCAACATTTTTTTCAACGCAGAAGTAACCTTTGACATTGAGGCCCTGTCTGAGCCTGATCGCACGCCCAAGATTGGTAGTAATGAATCTATTCTTGGGTAGAGCTGAGCTGTCACCTCTTTTCCCCAAGACATGGTGTCAGAAGGATAATGCCAACATGTCCACAATGACATAGTTGGTTCTGCTCTATTGGGATATGGTACATTTTTAAGAATGCCCGTGTCTAAAGGACAGTGATTGGCTTCCATCAAGGAAAAGCTTGCTCCTAAAAAAATATAAATTTTATGTTCAAATAAAACACAAGAGAAAAAAATGTCTGTGAAATTTCTTTTTGCCTTTATGCATTTTTCCTCTTACACTCTGAAGAGTTCCCACAGGACCAGCACTAAGCTTCTCTTCATTAGAACCCAGATTTCAATTTAAATTTTAATTAGAATAGATGACTAGAATACTTACCATTCTCTGTACTTTCTGCATAGAGCTAATCAGCAACTAGAAGCATGTCCCATGTTTTCATAAAAAGATTAAAATCTTATTCCACAAAGATTTACTGCTATTCATAAAATTATTTTATATCCTACCATATCACTTTTTTTGTGGATGGGTCACTTTTGGAAGAAAGTGTTGTTTTTTTCCCATTCATACAGTAACAGAACCAGGCACAAAACTTGATTTTAAATATATACAAATCTTAAATTTTTGAAAGATCATAGCTTTACCAATAAACATCCTATAGAACCCTGGACTTTTCTTCAGCATTTCAATTGTAATGTTGAGTATTGTAATAATGTATATGAGTGAAAATGTATGTCAGAGATGCATATAACATGTGCTATTCTATATAACCCAAACTGGTTCCTTGTTATCCAAGTGATCATTTTATGACAACATAGTCAACACCTAAATTATAGCTACATTATGACTGTAAAATCTATACCTGAACTTTTGGCATTTTAGTGTTTCCAAAGCAATTGTAGTGGATCAGTCATTCATTCAATCAACAAATATCTACTGAGCTTCTACTTTTTGTCAGGAACTATTCTAGATTAGGAGGGCTGGGAGGTGGATTCAGCAGTGAATAAGGCTGACAAGGCCTGATTGCACACAGCTTATATTTTTTCAACTACTTAGGGATAGTAGCACAAAAAATACTGTTACTCAAATTTTATGGATATAAGGAACCCCGGCTCAGGAAGATATGTGTTATCCTGACATCATTGCATGTCTAATGAGTGGTCAAGCTGTTCCTCACACCTATGCTGTCCTCACTTTAAGGCCAAGGTCTTGGACGGCAGTCCCAATAGGCAAGAAGTAAAAGATTTTCTTCAAGACACTTCTTTTTTCCTATATGATCACTATAGGACAAATCTAGCTAAGGTCACCACAACAAATATTGACAGAATACAAATGGAAAAGAAAATTAAAACAAAACATGTCCATTCTCTGGCACATGTAATGCCTCACTCTCAGTTTTGTTCTCCTCAAAATGAAAGTAATTTTGTCATTTCTTTTCATTATAAAACCATGCATGCAGCTATAAAGCAAAAATCAAACAAACTGAAAAGAATGAAGAAAAAAGCAATAGTCACTACCCAGGCACTGTCTCACTATCCAGAGACAACCATTATTGCTCTATTATAATACATATATAGAATATATATGTATAATTATTAAATATGATACTATGCATGCTGTTCTATAATGCAAGTGCATTCCGGATTAATAAATATAGATCCAAGTGATCATTTCCAATGATTGTGTAGCATTCCATTCTGAGTATATATCATACTTTAGTGAACCAATCTCCCTTTAATGGACATTTCAATAGTTTCTATTTTACCTATTAAAAACAAAGGTAAAATTAACATTCTGGCATTAAGACCTTTATATACTTGCCCATTTGTTGTCTTAGGATAAATTCTTAGTGGTGGACTTGCTTGGGTGTAAAGGTACATAGGCATATTTCAATTATCACATCTATCTCAATTTACAACTTCCACCCCCAGGGTATGAGGGTGCCCATTTCTCATGTTCTTGTCTTTTTAATCTTTGACAATATGATAAGCAAAGGAAAAATACTATTTCAATGTTGTAATTTTTAAGTTTTAATTTTTTTCTGATTAAAAAATAGTATACATTATAGAGAATAAAGAAAAGTATGTAAATTCACAAAAATAGAACTCATTTAATAATCCTACATCTGAAAGATAAATTATTCATGTTCTCTTATATATCTTTACATTATTTTCCCTAATTGTCTATAATATTTTTCAATAAAATCGGGATCATACTGTAAATATGCTTTTGTGTTCTTTTTTTTTCCAAGTAAATCTTTTACTTATGTACATATTCAGAGAAAAGTATACAAATCATAATAGAAGAATTTTTAAACACACTTATGTAATTACTACCCAGATCAAAAACCAGAACATTACCAGCCATCCCCACCCCCACCAGCCTGCCAGAAGTGTCCCTTGATCCTCCATCAGTCACCATCCCTCTCCCAAAAAAGCACCATTGTTCTCACTTGTATTACCATAGATTAATTTTGCCTGGTTTTGAAGTTTACATACATGAAATCACACATTAACTGTTCTTTTTTATCTGCCTTTCTTACTAAACAGATTCATCCACACCACTGCATGTAGCAGCAGTCTGTTCATTTCCATTTTTTTTTTGCCTTTTCTTTTTTTATTATTTATATAAATTTATGGGGCCAATGCAATTTTGTTACATGCATAGATTGCACAGCGGTCAAATCAGGGCTTTTAGGGTATCCATCACCCAAATAGCATTCATTGTACCCATTAGGTAACACTGTTATATTGCTATATTGTGTTAAAGAAAAAAATATCCAATGATGCTTGTTAAGCCATGGTAAGAAAGACTTTATGCAGGCCATAGCATTATGTATAGAGACCCCTGGAATGAGATTTTGCAATGGGGAAGAGAGATTGGGCTCAACTCTGAATACAGCATGGCAAGTGGTAATTTATAGCAAAAGAACAGAGTAGGGATCAGTGGATGGAAAATTACTAAGGGAAACATCAGGGGGAAGGGGGATTCTGGCTAAACCGACCTAACAAAATTCTTGCTGAATGCAGGCCAGGGTGATGAGACATCACCTGGAGGATAGAGGAGAATGTGGAACCCAATCAGATATCAAGATAGGTAAGTTCTTGCTAAAACTGGATTTTACAAGGAAGTGCACAGATGAGCCTAGAGGAACGTTCAGGAGCCTGACTCTGGGGCAAGCAAGGAATTTTTGTCAATTGTTGCATGATTATACGTTTAAAAAAAATTCTCTTTTCTACTAGAGATGGGCATTCGGGTTGTTTTCAATTTGGGTTATTATGAACAATACTACGATAACATTCTTTGTATATTATTTTGGTTCACACATTTATGCCTATGTGTTGGCATGTGCCTCTCAGTGGGATTGCTAGTATGCATATGTTCACCTTCAGGAGATCCTGCCAGTTTCCCAAAGTGGTTGTACCAACTCATATTCCCATGAGCAGCGAGAACACTCAGTTCCTCCAATCTCACCAACAACTGGAATTGCCAAATTTTTAATTCAATTTGTTTTTGACATTCAAATGTATGTATATTATAAAAGCTTTAATTTGCATTTCTCTGATGACTGATGGCATTTATCACCTTTCCATGTATTTATTGGGCAATGGATATATTGTTTATATGAAGTCTTTTTGCTCAAAAACCTTTGGCCACCTTTAACCTCATTTATTCCCCTTTCTACTTTTTGTGCTAATGTATTTTAATCTACATATATTTAATTCTTTGAAATCTCAATGACTTGTCATTTTATATATTCTGTATTTATTTAGATTTTCCCCATATATTCACTCTTTTCATTGCTCTTCATTGCTTCTTCTGTTTCCTTCATTCCATATAGTTAGTTTCCTCTCTGCCTGTGTTTCCCTTAGTTTGGGACTGCTTGCGATAAATCCTATCAGTTTAGTTGGCTCCCATCACCTTCCTTTTGAACATAAATGAAACTTTGTTTTGCAGTAAATGGGAAATATTCAGTAAATATGCATATCCTCGATTAGCAGGGAATTTCTTTCTTTTAGCATTGCAAAAATATTGTTCTAGTGGCTTCTGGTATCCATCATTTCCCTTAATCAGTCTGCTATCATTTTCTTGCTTTCTTGAAGAGAATGTATTTCTTTCCCTTCACTGTCTTTGGTTTCAAGAATTTTTTTCAGAAATTTTAATATGTGGTGTCATCTGTGATTTACTTTGTATTTTTATCTTCTTGAGATTCATAATGCATCTTGAATCTCATAAGTCATCATTTTCAGAACACTTGTTAATTTCATTAATTTTGGAAGATTCCTAGCCATTATCTCTTTAAATGTTAGCTTCTATAACTTTCTGTTTCTCTTTTCCTGCTGGAACTTCAATTATGTGTATATTATATTTAATCATACTTATGTTAGAATATCTATCTCATTTGTCTACTATGCTTGTTTATGTATTTTTCAACTGGTTTTTCTTTTCATCCTTCAATCCTTTTTTCAGATAGTTTGAATATTTTCTATTTACTTATCTTCTAATTGAAATATTTCTCTCTTCTTATGTGTCTTAACTCTCTTTAAACTTGAATATTGAGTTCTTAATTTTTATTATTCTAATTATCTTCATCCCTAATTTCCATATACATTTTCATAGATGCTAGCTTTCTGGTGAAATTTTCAGACTGTCATCCATTTTTGAAAACATCTTAATGACATTTATTTTAAAGTCTGTGTTCTGTTAAACTCCAATATCTAGATCAACTATTAGTTTCTATTTTGGCATTTTGTCTTGAATTTTGATCATTTTGGATCCTGACTCCTGGCATTGCTGGTAAATTTTTATTTAATGCCAGATATCATATAAGAAAATTATAGAGGCTATGAATAATATATTCCTTTAGAAAAAATTTATGATTCTTCTGGCAGGTATTTACAGAAGGAGTCAGATATCTTAGATCAAAGATTGAGAGGATTTCAGACCAGGGATCAGCCTTTGTGAGGGCTGGCCTATTACTCCAACTGTCCTTATTCCTGGGGCTTAAGCCTTCAGATGTTTCAAGAGAAAGCCAACATTTTTAACAAAAGCTTTTTTTCCTTGGTAGACCCTGAACTTCAATTTTTAACTTTCTAAATCTTTTCGGCATTGTAAAAATACCAAAGCTGTGTTTCATATTTTAGCATCTTGGGTCCAGCTTTCTACCTGGCTTCTTGGCCTTACCGTCTGCAGTTATGGGATCAGCAAACATCTTGAGGGGAAGGCGGCAGAGGATGCCAGTCCATCTAAGAGTGTGTGTCTCCTCTGTGGAATCTTGGCTGCCAGGGGCCTCTTTCTGATGCTTATGGCTTCATTTTGAATTCTATCAGTAAACAGTTGGTCTGATACATGCCAATGTATTATAGCTTGAAACAAGTCTCTCATTTTCACTATAATTTAAATCTCTTTGCCCATAAGTAAAGAGAATATTTTATTAGTTTACTGGCTACTAGCAGTATTTTTAAATTTAGTTTTTATTTTCCCAAATAAGACATACACATAACTGAAAAAGTCAAATGGTTCTACAGTATCTATAATAGAAAATATCACTTTCCTACCTCACTTCTTTCTACCCTTGTTTAGTTTTCCAGAGACAATAAATAGAACTTTTAAATTCTATTATTTTCTGTTATTATTTTTATTTTAATTATTAAATCCTTATTTTAAAATGTAACTTTTTTATTGGAATACCATGATTCTTAAACTTTAGACATTATTCACTGACTCACTACCATGAAAGATGAGGATTTATTTCTATTATACCACTACAAAAATATACACATACTTTCTTCCCCCATATTTTCAAGAGTTATATAGCAATTTTCAATAAATCAATACTTCTTACATTGTTTTCTATATGAATATTGTTTATAGATAAAACATATGGCAATCTATATATTTTTTTAACACATTTTTCCCCCAGAGTCAATCTTTTCTCTTTCTTTCTTTCTTTTTTTTTTTTTTTTTTTTTGGTTAATTTTATCAAAAATTTTTCCCTCAAACTTTCTGACTTAGCACAAAGTTTAATCAAATACATCAGGTAAGCCATCTGCACTATGTACGACATTGGAGACATCCTTCCCAGAGTTCCCTCAACTTTCTTTTTCCGGACCAATTGGTTCCTAGGCTTATTGTACCAGTATCATCCTGGGAATCTCATCTGTCCCTCTCTCCTGGGTTGGACTCCTGATCCCATAGCTTCCTCTTTATTTATTTTCTTATTGTTATGGACATATGTCCAATAGCTTCCTGAAACAGGATGTCTAAGTACAACTTTTGAGATCTTACAGGTTAGAAATCATTTTCCCTTTGAATTATGAAGGTGCTACTTTGCTTTTTTAGCCTATGATGTTGCTATTGTGTTCAATTCTGTTCTCATTCCTGACCTTCCTAGTTCCCAGTGCTCTGAAACTCTGTGATGATGTACCTCCCTGCCTGTTTTGTTTTGTTTCCATCCTCTGAGCTGGGCATTCAGGTGGCTCTTTCAACATGGATACACATGTCTTTGTATATACACAATGATTCCCGGAAATTTTCATCATTATTTCCTTGATAATTTCATCCCCTCTATTTCTGTTCTCTCTTCTTGAACTCCTATATTGACAAAAAGTTGAACTTATTAGTTTGTGATTTGTTTTACTTCTTGAAAAATTTCCTGAACTTTGTACCTATCCTTCATCTGTGTTTGTTTTATTTCTAAGGAGATTTTTTTTAACTTTATCTTCATTTTTGTATTCATTTTTTAAAGTGTTTTTTTAAGTGAAATTTAAGTTTTTTTAAGGAAATTATTTATGGTTTTTTATGTTTATTATTTTTTTTTAAATTTTGCTTCCTACATTGTTGTTTCCTACAAATCTTCTTTTAATGTTTGTTTTGATTGCTTTCTATAACTTATAGAATGCGCTCAAAAAACTGGTAATCATTGGCTATTTGTTCATATTTAAGAGTGAAGCACTGAAAAGCTTGATTTTGCTAGTCCAGTTTGAGGACTAATGAGTTGCACTGTAAGGTTACTGGGAGTCATGTCGGGTGATTCTCTAACGTCCATGCCTATAGGTTTTCACCCTTAAGAGATTGTTTCGCTAAAGAGGAATCCTTATTATCTTTCCAGGAGGGTATAAGCTTTGATGTTATGATTCTGAAAGCAGGGCTTGGGAAGGTGTTGCTGTTCTCACCATTGAGTATGCATTCACTTGATCTCTCTGTTCCCACCTCCTACCTTTACCACCTCCATTGTGTCTACATCACCGGGAACTAAGCATCTCTGGTTAAATGTCTCCTGGCTGGGTAGGAAAGGGGTAGTCACCTGTCTGGTTGGGAAGAAGGAGTCAATCTGAGGGATCTAACTCATCTTTTTATAACCACTCCTGGCATTTTTCAGTTTCATCCTTAAACCCACATTGACAAGTACCTGGTGCCTCCAATGCCTAAGCCTTTCTGGGGATTAGTGACACTAATGATTCCTTCTTTTGACTTTCTCCCCTGAGGGTAGTTAGGTTTTTGTTTTTCATGCTACTAAATTAGTTCCCACTTGTCCATCTGCCTTCTGTCTTAAAGAATTGTTTACATTCTCAAATGTTTTGCCTATTCTCTACGTCTGTGGGAGGTTTAAATCTTTTTTACTCTTTTACAAATCTGAAAAATCAGTCTCTAGTAGCTCAAGCTGAGATACCCATGATTATGAAGGAGTCACTATAGGTGCTGTGGTCCTCTTATACCACTGAGAAAATGATGCTACAGGGGCCCTCCAGGACCCATGTAAGTTATATCAATCCAGCCTCTCCACTTGCCCAAGTGATACTGGGCAAGCCATTAACCTCTCTGAGCTTCAGTTTCTTTATCGATAAAACAAAATGTTAATTTCTGTCTCATAGAATGTTGTATTAAATCTAACAATGCACTTATCACATTTAACACATCAACTGTATACAGCTCAATAAATGGTCTAGCAGTTTTCATAATTATTAGTATTATTAGTATTGTCTTTATCATGGTCAACTACATAATAGCAAGACTCTCCTTGGGTTAATCTTACTTTTGCTTGCAAAACAACTTGCTCTAGCTGTAGAAATGAGGAAAGAGTAAGAATCGAAAGAAAAAATGTCCAGAACATATCATCATTTATCTTAAAAAAGTCTTATCCAAACCTGCACGGAAGCATTTGATGAAAGTCAAGGCAACCATCTCTTCAGTTATGTATAAGACCAGTAATTCAAGAGCTGTTTCTGTAAAGGAAGAGAGAGCAAATATTTCAAGATTTATGAGACATATACAGTCTTTGCCACAACTACTTAACTCTGCCATTGTAGTGTGACAGCAGCCATGGACAATGCACAAACAACTGTATATGGTTGTTTTCCACAAAAGCTTTAAAGTACAAAAAGAGGTGTTTGCCAAGTTGGTTTGAGAGTTGTAGTTTACAGGCCCTACAGATGAAAAATGCTTTATTGTTGAAAACATTAATTAAGTTGATTAACACTACCTCTTGTAACAACCACAAATTCTCAGTGGTTAACACAATCAATGTGTGTTTCTTACACATGGTTTGGTGGGCAGCCTTCTAGTGGTGATTAAGGTATCCTATCTCCTGTCTTGTGTCAATCCCATCTTCTATGGTTCTTTGAAGTCCTTTGCTGGATGCTTTGCACCCAGCCAGTGGTTGAGTGAAAAGAGAGAATGAGGAGGATCATGTGGGACTTCTCGTGACCTGGCCACACTCAAATTCACATTTTACTGGCCAGAACCTAACTGCAACAGAAACTGAGAAACACAATAATTTACCTATGAAAGTCCCCAGGAAAAAAAATGAGGATTGATGGGCATCTAGCCAATTTTTACTAAAGTATGGACTGACAAGTCAAAAAACGAGCCATTCAGGAAACTTTGGTTGTCACATTTTCCCTCCAAAGGATCTGGATTGTTCTTCAGGGAGAGCTACATAACTTGCTGGGCCTGATACAAAATGAAAGTGGGAGGCACCTTAAACAAAAATCAGGCAAACAGCTTTTGCCTTCCTTTTGTATCCTTCATGGTGTTCTCTTAATTTGATATTTAACTTCACATTCCCTTGGTCATGGCAATACTCACAGACAAATGCACACATGTACAGGCACTGGGGCCTATCCCTAATTCAGCTCATGGGGCACATAAGGTATTCTCTGGACCCTGACCCTCCAGAAGCTCCTTCAACCCCAACTCTCCCCCAGGGTAGAGGGGCAATAGCCAAGCTCCTGTCTGGGGCAAATGAACCTGTTTGAGAGCCAACATCCCAAGCCTCAGCACTTGTTCCATTGTTACCAGACTTTACTTACTACACAATTCAAAGATACAATTATTAAAAATTTTAAAGGGTGACCAGTGAACATGAAAAGCCAAGAGGTGGGCCCCCATCTGAATGTGGGATTCTATGTAATTGCACTGGTCCATGTCCTTCCTGAAGCCAGCCCTGCTGTCCTTCCAGCTTGATCACTTGCTGGAGGGGAAAGGCAAGGTGTCCTGATTGTAAGATGTTTAGCAAGGGGTCAAACTCCTGGTAGCAAACCCAGAGCCCTTCTGCCTGCTCTTGACCAGGTTTTTCCAACCTTCTTTGCCAGAAAAGGCATCACATTGAAGTGCTGTAAATATTAAGCAAAGATCGAATAGTCTTCAACATGACAACCCTTCGCTCTGGATTCTCTAAATTATTGCATGTTAAGGAAATGCTGATGGACTCAATGTTCTAACATTGAATCATTCTACTATTTTGCAGATGCAAAATTTATTCCTGTTTTAAAAGTTGTGTAGGTGAATTTCCAGAAGTTAGCCACCCCTTTGTTACTTGTTCTGTGCTACTAATCCTGTTAAAGGCAGTGTAGGGTCAGGGTAAAGAATTCTGACCAACTGACTTTCAATCCTAGTTCCTAAACTTGTTAGCTTTACAGGCTTAAGCAAGATGCTGCCTTTCCATGAGCCCCCATTTCACCATCTGTAAAATGGATTTGATAATAACCACCCCGCAGTATTCTGGTGAGAATGACAAAGGGATAACAAGTGTATAGAGGTTGGCACATAGTAAGCATTCAAAACATGGAAAGCATTATTGGTATGCATTGGTGATAATACCAGTCATTATTTTGGGGAGATAAGGAAGAAAATCTTCAGATATGACCCTTAACTTCTGCAAGATGATGAGTTCAGAGGTAGAATGAGTTCTAAACAAAAATTGTAAGACCAAGCAGTAAATACTTAGAGCCTCAACAGCAGGGCAGACATGTGGGTTATACGAACAATAATGGTGCGATTGTAGCAGCTTCTCATCTGGATCAGAGACACTTGTCAGAGAGTATTTCCGGGCATTTTTGAGTCTGCTGGCTCTAAAGGTGGACCCTTTCACATAATTTTCTTTGGTGGTGGAGGGGCACAACTTAAATATATGGTTATTTGCTGGCAGAGGAATTTATAAGGATGCAATTACTTACGAAATGTGGGTGCAAGAAATAGCGTGATCCAAGTACCCATAGCAAATAATGAAATTCAGGAAATGTGAATGGTTTCTGGATATTGCCTTCAGTGCTACAATTCAGTCAGCATTAGTTACATGCTATAAGCTCAATGAGGGGAAGAGGACACATCCTCATAAAATAAACATTTGTCTGCAAATTTTCCAGTTGAAGGAGAGGCTGGCTCTTAGTACTGCTACCTCCCCTGCATATGATGATTGGACATTAGTGAATCACACAGCCTGGGTCAGCCTAAAATTGTCCTATAATGAAATTGAGATATAATAGGAACTTATGCTATTTTTGTATTTCCAAAGAAGGCGGACTCTCATACAACTGTGCTCCTGTTTGAAAAGTGACCCTCCAAACAGGAGAATGATACAGGACAATCTACACTCTGAGATTAAAAGAGAGGCAACAAGACAATCTCGTTTCGGCTTCATAAAAGGATGTTCTCGC
The DNA here is from genome assembly GCA_963574885.1 of Lepilemur ruficaudatus. Lineage (NCBI taxonomy): Eukaryota > Metazoa > Chordata > Mammalia > Primates > Lepilemuridae > Lepilemur > Lepilemur ruficaudatus. The sequence continues at coordinate 38,256 of CAUYRT010048481.1, forward strand.
AATAGAAATACCTCTATGGTTACCAGTAATAAGAAAAGATTAAATCAATCAGCTTTTCCTGAACTTTGGTGATCTTGTACAGAATTTTAAAGATGGGAGCCTGACTTACATCATCAGGCTGATTTTATTTTTGACTTCAGAAATATCTAACTATTCTTAGAGGGTCCATGTATAAAAATACAGAAGTCTGCTTAGTTCTACAGTGTTCTAGCAGAGTACTGGAATTTCATTTAAATTTAGAAGATCGGAAGAACAAAACTTGCAAATCTCTTAGTGAATCACAAAGCCTGCTGTATGTTTGAGTATAGTGTTATATAATATATTTATATTTGACCACGCAGTATATGTGTTTGCCTACATTGTCCTTAGAAACATGTCTAAACCTCTCTGGTTGCTCTGCAAAAGAAGAGGCCATTAATATATTTAAAATGTGTATGCCAAAGTTATTCGTAAATTTCAGAAATTCATTTCTATGGCTGCATTAATTTCTTATGGCTTCTATACCCAATTATCATAAACCTAGTGGCTTAACACAACACAAATTTATTATCTTAGGAGTTCTGGAGGCCAGAAGTCTAAAAATGGGTCCACTTGAAGACCCTTGTGTGATTCCTAAGGACAAGCTTTTCCATTGCCTTTTTCACCTTCTTGAGGCCATCTGTATCCACTGGCTCGTGGCTCCTTCATCTTCAAAGCCAGCAGTGCAGCCTCCTCTCTCCTTTCCAATCTCCAGCCTCCCTCTTATGATAACCCTTGTGATTACATGGGACTCTCCCAGATTACCCAAAATAATCTCCTCACTACAGGATCCATAGCTTAATCACATCTACAAAGCCTCTTACCATGCAAGCTAGCATACTCACAGGCTCCAGATTAGAACAGGGGGTAGAGGGGGCATTATTCAGCCTACCATAATGGCTGTCACCTCTGCAATTCTTTTCTTCACCTCATGTACAAGTGCCTATGCTGACCTTATATACCAGCAAATAAACAAATTCAAGTCTCTTTGATGGCTTAAATAAATAAAAGCCCTTGTGATGCTGAGTCCCCTCTTGCTACTGTTCTTTTTCTCTCTCTCCATTCAGAGTCACAGTGGCCAGACACACTAACTGTATCAACTATCTCCAAGACATCTTTATTTGTTCCAGCCTTAAAATCTTAACTGCTACTGCCTATTACCTGCTCCACTGTCACTCCATCATAGTTTGGAGAAAGTCAGCCATGACATTCCCATTGTCAAAATCCTATATTTCTTTTACCTCCTGGTAGCATTCTATACTGTTGAGACATCTTTTATTCTTAACACTTCCCCTTCCATTTAATTTTGTGGTGAACATTTGTTGCTTTGTCACCCAGAATTGTATTCTCCTCTTTTCTGGTAAGAGACACTGGCTTTGCTTTAAGCAGCTGCTCCTCCCTCACCTTTGACCCCCAGCAACTGGACTGGGCACATGACTCAGGCCTAACCAGCCGGAATATCACCTGTCCTTGGTGGTGGTTCAGGAATGGGCGAATGACCCCACCAAAGCCAGTCATGTGCAATCCCAGGATTTTTACTGGGACAATTAAGAGATATTGTTTTCAGCAGAACTATAAATTGGCAGCCATTTGACACTGACTAGAACCTAAGAATGAGGGCAGTGTGGAGGAAAGTTGAAATGAGAAGAGGAAGACTTTGTGCAATGATTTTACCTCTGAATTAGCCTTGCCTGAATTCTTCCTCTGGGCTTTTTGATTATATGAGCTAGCATATTCCTTTCATTTGCTTAAACCAACTTAAGTATCTTTTTGATCACTTTTAGGAGTTTCACCTGCCACTATTTTCATCACAGAACTCTTACCTCACTGGCCTTTCCTCTTCAGGACTTTTTTGTTCTCTTGCTTTTCTGTTCTTCCTTAAATATTGAGGTCTCCCTGGTTCTGTGTCCCTCCCCTCTACATTCTCTCCCTAGACCCTGTTCACGTTGCTAGTCATCACGACACTCACATGTACGTCTATAACTACACCTACTTTTTTTTTTTTTTAGTTTTACGTGGTTTGATTTTTTTTTGTCTTTATTGAAGTATAATTTACATATCATGTCTTTACTCCATTTTAAGTACACCCACTCTTGAACTCCATTTCCATTTAATCAACTATGTTCCAATAATGCTTCCTAGATATCTCACGGGAAACTTACATTTAATGTAAGTCTCAAAAAAAAAAAAAACACATTCTTTTTCTCCCTATCATTACTCTTAACCAACCAACTCCCTCTTCTGCATTCCTTATCTTGGGAACCACCTGCTATGGGTTGAATTGTATTTCCCCAAAAGCTATGTTGATCCACATTACCTTAGAATGTGACTTTATTTGAAAAAGGGGTCATTGCAGATATGATTAGTTAAGATAAGGTCATACTGGGGTAGATGGGACCTTTAATCGAATATTATTGATGTCCTATAAGAAGAGGAAAGACACAGAGAGGGACACCATGTGGAGATACCAACACACTGGGGAAATGCCATAGAACAACAGAGGCAGGGACTGCAGTGATCCAGATGCAAGCCAAGGAATGCCAAGGATTGGCAGCTACATAAGAAACTAGGAAGAGGCAAGGCAGGACTCTCCTCTGTAGATTTCAGAGGGAGCATGCCCCTGCCCAATGCCTTGATTTTGGATATCTAGCTTTCAGAAGGTGAGAAAATAAATTTTTGTTAAGTCATCCAGTGTGGCACTTCGTTAGGGCAACCCAAAAAACTAAAACATCACCCAAATGTCCAAAACAAAAAACCTGGAAGTCAGTCAAGCCATCTATCATTCTCCCTTACTTCCCAGGATATAATCAACCACTAATTCTTTTTTATTTTGTTTCCCGAATATCACTTGTAAGTCTTTATTTCAGGCCTAGATGGGCTATGGAAATTACCTCTGGACTCACAGGTCTCCTGAACTCCTTGATCCCTTCCAATCCAAGCCTATCATCCTCATCACTGTCAGGATAATCTTTTCAAACACACAAATCTGATCTCCTCTGCTAAAAATTCCTACAATGATTGCTTATTGCCTTCAGCATAAAATATAAACTTCTCAGTGTAAACACAAGGCCCCTCATGGTCTCACCTCTATCTGTCTAAGCCTTACCTCCTGCCACTTTTCACTTCAGACTTGGCAACTCCCAAATGTGACATTTTATAGCTCTGTAATATTCCTTGCAATCTCGGGCTCTATGTTTTATGCACACTGTTCTCTGTGTAAGAATGGTCCCTCCTGCTTATATGTCAAACTCTTATGCCAGCTTCAGATCTACACTTAGAGACTATCCCCTTGGTCTTGCCCTTCCCCAATTCCCCCAGGATCCTTAAGACTTCTTTCTTCACTCCATCATGGCACTTATAATACTGTCCCGAGGATGTTGTTTGGCACATCTGGGTCTCAGGAATGTAAGCCTTCTGAGAGGACAGACTCTGTCTTCCACTTTGTATCTCTAATATCTATCATAAAGATAGAGCAGAGGAGGAGTTCACTAAATATCTGTTGATGGCATATGTGAATTAAAGAAAGTAAACTAAAACTGTAAGAAATTGTTGGAAGAAATTCAATACATTAGGATTTGGCTTTAATCGGATTAAAGACAATGAAAGAGAATGCCCATTTATGATGTCAGTGCTTGCCATTCACAGTCATTCATTTATTCATTCCTTCATTCACCAGACCATTATTGTGTATGTAGGATACAGCAGATGCTGTGCCTGTTCTTGAGGACATGAAGACAAAAAAGACACAGCACTGCCTGCAAGCAGCTCACAAACACGACTGCAACCAAGTAATTATTATTAGGTGTTCTAAGCACATGGACAGTAGCCAGTAGGCTACTTCTGAGGCAATAGTTACAAGGCAGGTTCTTGTGAGGTCAGGTGGTGGAGAAAGAATTGGGAAAAATAATTTAATCCCCAAAACCACCTTCTTGCAGATATTCTCTTTAATCTGCATGTGGAAAAAACTATGCAAAGTGATTAAATAGGAATTCCAATCATTCCTCTCTCAAAGAAAATTAAAAAGATTCAATTTGTAACCCAGAGCCCTAGGTTTTAAAAGATCTCCTTTTTGATCTTCTTTCCTCTCCTACATCTCTCACACACCATACAGCTTGGAGCCTCCCTCTTCCTAGACGCCTCACCCCCAACCTCTCTGTTTCCTGTTTCCTGGCTTCCAACCTCTTGTGATCTCCCCACTTCTTCTTCAAGCCCTGTCATCTCCAGGCCAATGAAGAGAACTGGCCTTCTGCTGTCCCGCCGTATAGTCCAGGATTCCCTAGGAAAGACAGAGACGTGAGCTTGTCTACACTACCAAGGTCTGTCCCTCATTTCTTGTGCATAGTGGTGGGAGACTCCCAAAGGGTGATGTTGTTCTTCAGGTCCAATTACTTTGCTGAGAAGAAATCTCATTCTTTCATTAAATTGGACAAACATTTCCTGAGTATGCTTTGGAACAATTTGTGTACATTAATATATCTTTTCGACTTAATTTTATGAAATCTGAATACAGATCAAGTATTTTGAATGCACGGCGCTTAGCACAAGCATTCAGAAAATAAATATTCCCATAGAGTTTAAATTTTAGTTGAAAGAGATAGATGAAAAAACAAGAAACATAACAAATAAGGAAATTATATACTACACTAGAAAGTGATAAGTACTATAGAAAAAAATTAAAAAGCATTCTGAAGAATAAATGTAAATGTGAGGAAAGACTTTTAGAGAAATTGTCCAATTTGTAACTGATGGAGTACAATCTCTTTTCACTATACTATGCTATCCTAATTAAAACAGATTATAAAGTCATTATGTATTCATAGTAATATATAAGGACTTTTAAATTGCAATCATGTTTCTAGAAGACATAGAATAATTTGGGAGTATGTATTTATAGGAAATTTTTTGTAAACACAAATTTCAAATCTGTTCTGGTAGTAATTTTGGATTTTGGCCTATCTTTATATGTATACTTACTACATTTAATTGTAGAAAGCACAAGTTTTCTCTATTGGGACAAGCAGGGGATACATAAGAGACTGAGAAGACCCAAGTCTAGTCTCAGCTCTGCCATGCGGTGCAAGTTTGGTCTTGGGTAAATCATTGAGCCTTGTCTGCCTCTCAGCCAGGCATTGAGCTAAGAGTGACTTCAACATTCAAGGAAAGTTCTACCTAAAGAGAAAACAAGTCTGTGAAAGCTCATGTAAACTTGTGTATTCAACTCAGAAACAAATTATTTACATACATTTAGCTACCTTGTTGTCCGAAGTTGTCATAAAAGTGCATAAGTGGAGAACTCTAATTCGATCTCTGACGTTGCTTACAATGCGGTGGGCTATATTCTGTACCCTGCTACATACAGAACTGGGATCTGTCTTTCTCTTTTAATTTTAAAGGGATCAGTGGGAGAGACTACCTTTGTTTCCTTTTGTCCATTAAGCCTCATTACTTACTGTAAAAGTTTATTAACATTAGGCTTTTTTGGGGTCAAACAAAAGCACTGAACATTATTACTCTAAATCACACTGCCTCTTTGATGTCAAATATTTACACTGCTGCCCTATGATTGTAGCCATCATGTATTTGCCCGGGATTATTATGACCTCTTTATGCTCCTTTCTCCCACATTGCAGGTCTTTTCATTTATCCCAGCTAGAAACTCTTTCTCTTAACTATCTTTCTCTTTGAATTCCACCCACGAGTTGGTGTAAGAAGGGATAAAGACTGATTAGTATTTCAAGTAACATCTCACCACTGTCCCAGAGAACAACTCCTGCTGCCTTCCCTGAATTAGCTGCTTCTCCATATGTCTCCAACGCTCTCTAGGGTTTTTTTTTTTTTTCTATCTAAATGTTAGATTTTAAAAACCTCATAGTTTATTTCCCCCTTTTTATTCTCTGGTTCAGGACTAGGGCTCTTCCTATGTTCTTACCAACCAAATATTTGGGAAAGAGTTCAGCAAGTGGATTGCAGCCTTCTCTAGAGCAGTTAACTGGCTGAATGACTGAGTTCGTTCACCCTGGAGTTATGAATCTCTTGAATTTTGGTCAAGCCTCATCCAACCTAGAGCTTTCTTATTAGCACTGACCCAATGGAATCAAGGGCTATTACCAGCTCAGCTCTATTCTCAAATATCTCACAAAAATAGGCATTATTTTCATGTTTCATGTTGAGCAGTTCCAGTGACATTTACAGCTCTTGACCAGAACTAAGAGGGATAACGTGGAGGCTTCTTGGGGACAGAGAGAACAGAAAGCTCCTATTGTACTCTTACTCCCAGCTGATTACATAGAGAGGTATAGACCTGCCCTGTCTAACAGAGCTGCCCCTAGTCACACATGGCTATCATGCACTTGAAATATAGCTAGTGTAACTGCGGAGCTAAAATTATCATTTTATTTGAAAACAATCAGTTAAATTTAAGAACTGATACTGAATTCAGCTACTGGAAAATGCTTAAGAAACAACTTGTGTATGTGACTTTTGATTTTACAAAATCTAAACACAGATCAAATATTTATGATGAAAATTTAGTGTCCAAATTGAGATGTGCTATACGTATAGAATACAATCCAGATTTCAAAAACTTAGAATAAAAAATGTAAAATACTTCATCAATGATTTTATATTGATTTCATATTGAAATATTTTCTGTAAATTGAGTTAAATAAAATATACTATTCAAATTAACTTCACTCGATTATTTTTACTTTTTATTAATGTGGACACTAAAAATTTTAAATTATATATGCTGTACACATTATACTTCTATCAGATAGTACTGCTCTAGATCAAGCTTGGGACTGTGGGAAAATAAATCCTTCTCTAGTCCATCATGTTCAGATTAATGTTGGGGAAACTAACTTCTGTTAATTGCCTTCCATGCTCCAGAAATTATTCTAGGTTCTTTACCTGTGTTAACTTGTTTAATAGTCATGGCAACTTTATGATGGAGATATAACTGAGTCTTGCAAAGACTGGGTACCTGGCCCTAAAAATCACTCAGCTAAGAAGTGGCAGGCCTAGATTTAACCAGAGTTCTATCTTTTAAAATGGCAATAATAATATTTAAATAAAACCAATCTATTCTAAGAGTGATGTCAGCAAGATGGCAGAATAGAAGATCCCCTGGCATCATTTGCCCTATAAAAATATAATTAGAAACTATTCAAAGATAAGAATTCCTCTCTGAATTCACCAGAACTCAGGGGAAAATCAGAGAAACCCACTGGCCCCACAGAACAGAGAGAAACAGTGACCAGTAAAAGAAACAGTCATTTCGGACTGCATTGCCCCCACCCCTAAGCTGGCATAATGCTACTCAGAGAATTTCCCTAGACTCACCGTTTCTTAGGTGAGAGAAGGAAATTGGAGGTGAATGTTTGATCTTTCCTCTGGTCTCAGAATCTTTGTGGGAAGCCTGCTTTTATGTTGCCCCACAGGAAACAGGAGTACCAAGAGGGCTGAACCACTGGGGGTGAATTGAGGACACAGAGCAGGGCACAGATTGCATCAACTGGCATGCAGATCTTGGCAGCTACTCCGCACTTTGATCAGTGGGGACCCCTGCTGAAGAGACCTAGTGCTACAAGAACCACAATCCACAAGGAAGCTCAAATCACTGGCCTGATTTTCCACAAAGCCCAGGTGCTCCTGTGGAAACTTCCCCTGAAGCAGAAGCAACTAAAAGATTGACATTAAATTCTGGTGGCTTCTTAAGTCTTCCTCAAACTGGGAAAACAATGGCAGAGCAGCAACATAACTTCTGGGCAACATTTAAGTTCCAGTGCTCACTGTTAATCTTCCTCAGACTGGGAAACAATGGCAGGACAATGAGTGAGTTTCCATGCAGTGTCTTAGTTCTGGAGCTCATTATAAATCCTCCCCAGAACTGGAAGAAACAATAGGCTAAAATTCTGATACAAGGTAGTACCACCAAAGACACCTGTGAAGAACCAAAAGAGGTGGTTGTCTCCTCAAATGTGTAAGCATCGATGTAAAGATGCAAGGATTGGGAAAACTCAGGGAACTATGGAACCACTAACAACAAAAAGCTCCAGAAAGGAATCCAGAAGCCATCCTGAGCAAAAAGAACAAAGCTGGAGGCATCACACTACCTGACTTCAAAATATACTACAAAGCTATAGAAAGCAAAAAACGCATGGTACTGCCACAAAAAAACAAAACAAACAAAAAAAAAACTAGACACATAGACCAATGGAACAGAATAAACCCACACATTTACGGCCAGTTCATTTTTTTTTTTTTTTTTTACAAAGGTGCCAAAAACATACATCGAGGTAAAGGACAGCCTCTTCAATAGATGATGCTGGGAAAATTGGATGTCCATATGCAGAAAAATGAAACTAGACCCCTATTTCTCAATAGAAATATATAGAAATCAACTCAAATCAATTAAAGACTTAAATGTAAGACATGGAACTACTAGGAAAAAACATTGGGAAAATGCTTCAGAACATTGGGTTGGGAAAAGATTTGGGGGGTAAGTCCTCAAAAGCTTCTACACAACAAAGGAAATCAACAGAGTGAAAAGATAACCTATATAATGGGAGAAGATATTTGTAAACTATCCATCTGATAAGGATTGGTAACCAGAACATATAAGGAATTCAGACAACTCAATAGCAAAAATCCACAAATAATTCTATAAAAAAGTGAGTAAAGGATCTAAATAGACATTTCTCAAAAGAAAACATACAAATAGCCAACAAGTATATGAAAAAATGCTCAATATCACTAACATCAGGTATGTACAAATCAGAACCACAATGAGGTATCATGTTCCTCCAATTAAAATGGCTATTATCAAAAAGACAAAAAAGAACAGATGCTGGCAAGAATGTGGAGTAAAAAGAACATAAGTACACCGTTGGTAGAAATGAAAATTAGTACAGCCACCATGGAAAACAGTATGGAAATTTCTCAACAAACTAAAAATAGATCTACCATCTGATACAGCAATCCCACCACTGGGTATTTATCCAAAAGAAAGGAAATGAGTATATCAAAGAGATATCTGCACTCCCATGTTTATTGCAGCACTATTCACAATAGCAAAGATAGGGAATCAATCTAAGTGTCCTTTAATGGATGAATGGATAAAGAAAATGTGGCATATATATATATATGTATATACATTAATAATATATACACACACAGGAATATTATTCAGCCATAAAAAAGAATAAATTCCTGTCATTTGCAGCAACATGGATAGAACTGCAGGACACTATGTTAAGTGAAATAAGGTAGACACAGAAAGACAAATATCACATGTTCTTACTCATATGCAGGAGCTAAAAAAGTCAATCTCATGGAGCCAGAGATTAGAGCGATGGTTACCACCAGCAAGGAAGGGGCAGGAGAGGAAGATGAAAAGAGTTTGGTCGATGGATACAAAAATACAGTTACATAGAAGAAATAAGTTCTACTGTTCAACAGCACAGTGGGGTGGCTATAGCTAACAATAATTCATTGCATATTTGAAAATAGCTAGAAGAGAAAATTTGGAATATTCTCAAGATAAAAAAAATAATAAATGTTTGAGGTAACGTATATCCCAATTATCCTGATTTAATCATTATACATTGTATACATGTATCAAAATACCACATGTGCTTCATAAATATGTACAATCATATGTATCATCAAAAAATAAAAATCTAGCAAAACCTACAATGTGCTTTCATAGAAACATTTTGTATCTTTTGTCATTTAACCATAAAATTAATCTTATGATTTGCAATTGTACCTACCTCATGGAGGGGCTGTGAATTTGAACCAAGTGAAGTGCTAAGCATGGTGTCTAATACTTGTTAAGTACTATTATTTTTCAGGTGAATAAATTGCAAAGCTACCTTTGTCTGATTCCATAGGCAAACTATTTTCACTCTATCATGCCCATCTCCCATTTCAGAGTATTTATGATACAAATTATTGTGAACTTGCATGTACTTTTTCCAGTTCAGTGTGTGGGACTTTTTGTTACTGGTGTTCTGTTTTGTTTATGAATTGTTTTTACCACTCTGCTTTTCCTTGATCTTTCTGGTTATTTCATATGTACAGCCAGTGTTCCCGCAAATATTAATCCCCAAATTAATCTTCAGCCCAAATTATTTCCCTTTAATGTTGCATATGGCAGAATTTAACCTATGCATTTTATCCCCATTGCCTTATCATCAATCAAAAGGAAACTCTCAGAAATTAGTGACTACCAATTTTTAGTTAAGTTTAGCATAAGTAGGCAATGCAAAACAAGAACCTCCCCGTGACTCTTTCAAGTCTGTCTTTCAAATTGTGTCAGGCTCTGACTAAGCCAAGCAGGTACAAAACAGGACACAATGACACCAGTCCTTATTACAGGGACTCAACCATGGAAACTAAAGATGCCAAACACATCCTGCTATTAGAAAGAAGCATTATGTCCAGAAAGCCTGAGTAAAATAGGTTAAAGAGGAAAAACAGATGTTTGGTTTGGGCTTCTCTCCTTATGTCCTTTATGGCCCCTTATAAATGGTAATTCAGTGTGGAGATGGACGTATACTCACGCTAATGTGTTTTCCAGTTGTGTGACATTTTCACTGCACAACGAAAGGAACCTTGAACCCACACCCTGAGAGCCCAGCCATTCAGTTTTATAATCAGGTTCCTCACCTGTTGACTCAAATGAGCTCAGACTGACTCATCAACTGTGTGGTATTTGCTTAGATTTGATGCTTTCTGCAACCTAATTTTCATCCATTTGAAAAACCAGATGCAAAGATGGCATATGTGTATATATATATGACATAATAAGATAATTATATATATAATTATATTATTTTGATGAATCCATTTCAAAAATACCAACAGAGAAGCCTGTGGGCTACCCCATACCTAAATAGGGGACAGAAAATAGTCATTAATTTTGTTTTTTTTATACTTTTACAATTTACAAAGCACATTCGCACACATTGTCTTCCACAGCTACACTGGGAGAAAGAACATAAAGCCTCATACCCGCCGTGGTAATCGTTGTATTCCTTTGCTGCTTCTTCCCGCTAGAAGTAAACGCCACAGGAATTGTTTCTCTGTTTGCTCACTTCTGTGATCTCAGCATTTAATCTAGTGCCTGGTCATCTAGTAGGTGCTCATAGACAGTTCACTGAATGAGTTTCATAGACGATCTACAAAATGGAGAGGCAGTCTAAGCCCAGCCCATAGTGAAATTGGCAAGCCACAGGTACAGCTGAAAGAAGACACTGGACCTCCTCACCTGCCCTGCTCGTAAGCTGCTCTCCTCTTCATGAACAGTCAACACATTTCTTTACATATGAAGTGTGTTCGTCTGTCCCTTCATCTTTGCATCTGACTTTTCAAATGCATGAAAATGACATTCCAGAAAGAATCAGATCTAAGCTAATATCACAGTTGGTGAGTCAGTCTGAGCTAATTTGAGTCAACAGGTTAGCAACCTAATTATCAAACTGAATGGCTGGGCTCTCAGGGTATGGGTTCAAGGTCTCTTTTGTCGTGCAGTGAAAATGTCACACAACTGGAAAAACACATTGAGTATACATTCATCTCCACACTGAATTGGGGCCGGAGCTGAACATTTGCATTCAGCTTAAAAAAAAAAAAGACAAAGAGAAAGGGAAAGGGGGGAGGAGCCCAGAATAGCTGTCTAGACCTTGATCTCCCCTGGTGCAGGATGCAGCACTTTTAGGGTGCATACAGGCACTGCCAGGAAGGACTCCCTGCAAAAGGAAGGTTAAACCCCAGGAAGCAAGGAAAGGCACGAACATCTAATTTCCTCTGATTTGATACGACTCTAAATAAAACCCAGCAAGAGACAAAATGCTCAGGATGACACTGACACGGGGGGAGGGGGATCCAACGTTTATAAATAAGCATCTTTCAGAAATCCAAATAATCTTTGATTTTTAACAGTTTGCAGTCAAGACACTGAAATGTTTAGTTCTTATGTATTTACTCATTCCTTCACTTATTTAACAAATATAAACTATATATCATATGCTGGGCTAGGTACAGGATGTAAAAGGTGACCAAGACATGTCTCCTTAAGGAAATTCACCCTATGGCATGGGACAGACACTACAGTGGTCTGAATGTCTGTGTTTTTCCAAAGTTCATGCGTTGAAATCCTAACTCCCAAGGTGATGGTACACACTGAGTATCCCTTATCTGAAATGCTTGGGACCAGAAGTGTTTTGGATTTCTGATTGTTTTTTTCATTTTGGAATACATGCATTATGCTTACTAGTTGAGCATCCCTAATCTAAAAATCTGAAATCCAAAATGTTCCAATGAACATTTCCTTTGAGCATCATGTCAGCTCTCAAAAAGTTTTGGATTTAAGGGCATGTAGCATTGCAGATTTTCAGATTAGGTACATGCAATCTCTATTAATAGATGGAACCCTTTGGGAAGTGAGTAGGTATGAGGAGGAAGCCTTCATGAATGAGATTAGTGCCCTTATAAAAGAGACCCCAGAGAACTGCCATGCCCCTTCTTCCACATGAGAATACAGTGAGAAGGCACCATCTACAAACCAGAAAGCCCTTATCAGAGGCGGAATTTGTCAGTTCCTTAATCTTGGACTTTCCAGCCTCTGTAACTGTGAAAAATAAACTTCTCTTATTTCTAAGCTACCCAGTTTATGGCATATTATTATAGCAGCCCGAATGGACTGAGACAGATAGCCATAAACAAACAAATGGATTGTAAGACAATGTTTCTCATATAATTCTAAAAGCCTAGTTTCCTAGGGCTGTCTCACCATAAATTTTCGGTCTTAAAACAACAAACTCTCTCACAGTTCCAGAGCTTAGAAGTCTGCAATTGAGGTGTCAGCAGAGATGGGTTTTCTCCAAAGGCTCTAGGGGAAGAACTTTCCTTGCCTCTTCCAGCTTCTGGTGGCTCCAGGTGTTTCCCAGCTTGAGGCAGCATCACTCCAATCTCTGCCTTCATCTTCACATGGCCTTTTCTTCTTCTCCATCTGTTTCTCCTCTCTGTGTCTCTTCTAAGGATGTTTGTCATTGGCTTTGGTGCCCACTCAGATAATCCAGGATGATCTTAAGATCTGTAACTTAATTACATCTGCAAAGACCCTCTGTCCAAAGAAGATCACAGTCACAGGTACTAGAACACAGCCATGTATGTTAGAGGGCCTCCATTCAAGCCACTACAGGTAGTAAGGAAGAATAATAAAGATAGAATTCACAAGAGCCTACCTGGAGAGGGCAACTTTTAAATTGCATTTGAAATGATGTATAGAAAATGTAGGAGTTACACAGGCAAATTTGGGGCAGTGGGTTTTCATTCCAGGCAGAGAAGTAGCATGAGCTAAAGTATAAAAGCACAGTGATTGAGTATAAACAACAGCAAGAACCTCAGTGTGTCTGGAGGGTCACGTGAGCAAAGAAAAGCAGTGAAAGAGGAGGCCAAAAACCGAGGAGGTGGCCCAGCTGCGAAGGGCTCAGGTGCCATGCCATGAAGTGGCATTCTATCCTGTTGGTCAATAATTCTTAGTTTGCCATGGCACTTTTGTGGGCCACCATGTAGTAGGTAAAAATATCCCACTGGAATAATACTATTTTTGACAAGCTATTTGACACATGGGACTAGGAACCTTTTAGAAAGCAAGATGGCATCCTATGCCAGGCCATCCTCTCTACCCCACCCTGCCCCAGCTACACATGCACACATAAGATCATCACCTTGCCTAAGGTCCTGAAGCCAACTAATAAAAAAAAACCTAAGTCCTAGAACTGCTCGTGTCTTCATACTAATGACACAAGTTAAAGTAAGAAAGGAAGGGGAACAGTTTAACAAAAGCGTCTGATCCCACCTTATCAAGGAAACAGGACTCGAGTGAGAGTACCACTGTATTTTATGTATTTCAGTATAGCACTGTATGTTCCCTATCAGAGCCTTTACCCTGTTACCCTGTAATTCCTCCTTTATTATTCTTCATCTGCCTCTGGTGAGCTCTGTGAAGGCAGAAATTGTTTCTGTCTTTTTACCTAGACATCTCCAAACTTCCATAGAGACTAGTGCATAATAGATTTCTAATAAATATTACTGAATTGAATCACAGCTATCACAGCTTAAAGGGAAGATAAGGCTGAAGTGAGTAGAGATGGGGAGAGAGTCAAGATTAAGGAAGGAATAAATTAGCATGGAGAAAACTCATTAAATAAAAACCCAGAAAAATTTTTCTATCTTCCCACTGAAATCACGGTCTTCACAATCTGGTGACCTCAGTTTATGAACTAATTTGAAAAATTTTAAGACACAGATTAACACTCAAACTACATAAAGGAATCTGAACAAATTAAGTCATTGTTGTTAAAGATGGCACTGGTTTGGGTCAGTGTAATTTCAAGCTCCACAGGAAATAAAAAGAAGTATAAGTTGGTTGTTATAGAAATTAGGAAATGATTCATGTTCTTAAGGAATTTTGATTGGAATTTGGACTTGACTTATAATTCAATACATTTTTAGTTGATGTGGAAGCCCATATAAAATCTTCTATCAATTAAATAAGTGTGTAAAGATTTCATCAAAAGAATTACCCTGATGGTAATGGTAATATATTTACCATATTTGCTCCAAATTTCCCACCCATTCCACCTTTTCGTAACCCTCAAACACACACAGACACACACACACACACCCTTTATGAGTAGATGAGATATCTGTCATTTCTTGTCTTACTTCTCCTAGGGCTCTAGACGTCCTTTTTAAAAAGTGGTGTTTTGAAATAGAGAGTGCTATGAGGTCTTCGAGTGTGTGAGTTCCCACCCCAAGTATCAGGCATTTAATTCTCCCATCAAACCTATGGATAGACACTATTATGATCTTCATTTTACCCATAAAGACCTTCAGCACAGAGAGATTAAATAACTTGCTAAGTCAATGGAAAAGTCTTATCTCAAACTCCAAAGCACTCTTTTACTCAGAGTTTTAGGAAATGCTTATAAGTTTGTTTGATCTGGTTACAGACAACATGCATAATAATGGGCCCTTTGTCTCGTTTCCATGACCATTCAATTTGTGATTTTATGACTTCTAGCATGTTTCTCAGTAGACCTTGAGTCCCATCTCTGTCACTTTGCCCCGTTTTCCTGAGTCACAATTCTAAAAGTCAGTTTTACCTACTCATAACTTTCTGGTGAAAAAAATTTCAGTTCTTGCTCTATCATCCCTTCTGCCTCCTTTCCAATCTCCGTTAGAAAAAAATATCCCCCAAGGAAAGATTTGTAATGTCTGTACACAAGGACAGTTGTCCCTGAGAACAGCTGGGATCCGATAAGATAAAAGTTAGGGATTTGAGTTGGACATTGAGTCACTGCAGGTGTCCTTCAAACATTGAGTCATGGCATGTGTCCTTCACAAGAAAGTCTACGTTTGAACTTATGCTGGCTCCTATTTTGAATTAAGCAACATTTTGAAAAATTATAGAAAATCGTTTTATATTGGTAGCCGAATGGAAAAAGAGTGGTGTGTGAACCCAGGTTGCCCTCTTATTTGTGTTGAGTCATTGGATCTGCTGCACAGTGTCACTGGTCTGCATGCTGTCCCCTAATCCCTGGCTGATGATTTTTCATCTCAGCTCATCTTTAAACTGGGGAAAAAAATTAAAGCCATGAACAATGAGGAAACTGTTATTATGAGATGCATCCCCTCAAAAAATATTCAATGAGAAGTGTCCAGAAAGGCAACCACTTCTCAATGTTTCTTTTGATTGTGAAAGATTTCAGTGGATTTGAAAGATATGGGCAGGACAGTCAACTTGTGCTCTGACCACAGTTGTCATAAAAATTAGGAAGAATTACACTCTAACTAATCCTCCCCTAAGCTGAAAACTCACTTTCCAGAGAAAGTAACACACCGTGCCAAACAGCAAATTTAAGCTAGAAGAATTTGAAGAGGGTGGGAATGGATTTGGAGACATCACACCTGAGTAACTCAAGCCAACTTGAAACAAAGAATCTATCCTGTTTTAAAGAACTTACAAAAAGTTTTCAAATTCCTACAGACTCTAACCCATGTTAAAAACTCTCATCAATAATAAATGGTGCCTTCTATCCAACTAAAGACCTCCATATGGTAATTTTCATAGACTCTTTACATGCTTAAAATTCTAAAGGATTTTTGAGGTAAATGAAGAAATAGAATAATACGTCTCCATTCTCTTAGTCAAAACTATTTCTAAAATTGAAGATTTTTAATTAAAATTTTCCTTGATTTTCCCCTAATTCAAGCTGAAAACTTTTAGCCTTTCAGTTTCTTGCTCTTAGATCTTTTGCTCTGTGTGTTAGAACAAACAGATCTGGAAGCAAAATTTAGATTTAAATGCCTTAGGTTGAAGTAGTTTTACTAAACTGTTCTCCACTTCAAAAACCACTTTTGGCTTTTATTTACATTTGAACACCCTTGTAAATTAGGTCTTTTTTTCTAAAATGGCTTAAAACTTTTGCTTCATAAAATGTAGATCACTTTATTAGATGATATTCAATCTAATATATTAAAAAAGAGCTTCCAATAAAAGCAACTTCAAAACAGCTTCCAAGACTATAACTATAAAAAAGTCCATTTGCCTATTTAGTCTGCCATTGCTGAATGAGAAAAAGATATAAATGTCATTGAAAGACAGATTATTTATTATATTTCCCCATCTGCTTACTACATTGGTTATTTGAGTCTCTTCTAGGTGTAAAATGCTTTATATTAATAAATTCAAATGATGTCTACTGTCTTATACAAACACAGATGTCATTTTTGCAGCTAGAACTTGTTTAAGTACACAAAATTAAAAATAAAAATATAAATATGAATTTTGAATCGACAGAGAGAAAACTGTAGTAAGAATGAAAAGCCCATGCTCAACTTTTATACATTCATCTTTCACTCAACAATACAATATTTTAATTTGTCACTAACCTCCACCTACATAAAGCACTTTAATTTTTTTTGATATGTTGGCATCAAAAGTAATATTATTTATACTCCCTATAGACCCTTATAATTACAATGAATTTACAGAAGACTGCATTAATAACCTTGGTGAAACTTTTTTTTATTATGTTTATAAAAATGGGAACAATCTAGGGTATTGCTACATGGGCCAACTGGTCAATCTATTCTCAGCCTTATGTCTTACAATGATTAACACGATGATTCCACCAGAAAATGAGATCGGCTGGACCAATCAACATAGCCTAAAAGGTACTTCGAGGACACGGGTCTCAGCTTTTGTTTTCAAAGCAATATATAGTAATAATACTTTGATATGACTGCAGGGGAACTTTAATATCACACACTGGCCTGGCTTGGGAATCTAGCTGCAAGCGGTTCTCTATTTCCGTGAGATTTGTAATTGCCACATTTCAGCTTATTTCCAAGAGCCATGTCCAGCAGCCAGAAATGAGAAGTTTATTGTGAGACTGTACCTCTTTTCTCATAGGCATTTTTGTACACTTTAGGACCACAATGTTACCACGTCATCCTCCCGGAAGGTAAAGTTGACGATTATCGTCATCGTCATTTATTGAGCACTTATACCATATGCCAGGCATTGGACGAAGAACTTTTCATTATTTAATCTATATGATAGCTATTATTATCTCCATTTGACAAATGAGGAGAAACAGAGGCTAGAAAGTCTCAGCCTTGCCTGAGATCACACTCTTATTAAACCAGAGAGCCAGGACCCCAACACACACCTGGCTGAGTCCAGCACGCATGCTCCTAACCACTGTGCCACATTGCTTTTGACTGTTAAAAGAATACAGACTCATTGGGTTAAAGGTTCTACGACATTTTTGTTTGTTCGTTTCATTGGAGACTCCTCTGTCACTTCTTGATACCACCGATGAAAGCACTAGATAAAGAGAAAACGTCTATGGTTGCTGAATTCTCTAGAGTTATGTGTTTTGAAATTAAAGGAAAGATAAATCCTAGTTGTCTCTTGGGTTTACCAAAGAACTTGATAGAGAGTCATCAACCTTTCTGTCAGGATATTTATCATCCTGGCAACTCTAGAGGAGGAGACGATTTTGCCTTGGACAAATAAAATTTTCCTCCAAGGCGTATATTAGGTAAACACTAAATGTCCTCGGTATCATTGAGATGTATTTCAGCCCAGCTGGGCTTATGTAAGGAAGCACAGGAAAGTCCAGACATTATATTCAACACTGGCTGATGCCCTGAACAAACTGAGAAGCCACTCTCTCACCCCCAGCCCTTAGTTTTCAGGCATTCGATGTCCTCAGTCTACACTCAGACATTCACAGCTCTCTTCCACTACAGCCTCCTAAAGACAAAGTGCCTTCTGTTGTAGTCTTCACCCACCTTTTTGCCTTGGAAATATAATTTATATCTTCTTACAGTGCTGCTTCATGTTAATAGTTATGAAATCCCAAATTTCAGGGCTGAGACTGTAAATATCATCACTCTAATATCTTCTCAATGCAGACAAGAGACCCAAGGCTTAGACACATGCCCCAGATCACCCAACTGATGCATGGCAAGGGTGGAAGATGCCACACCCTGCCTGCTGACTCCTTGTCCAGGGCTCTTTGCACTTCATCATGCTGTCTCCTACACCGTGCTGTCAGCCAGTTAATGTAAAAATTTAATCTGCAACATAGAGTCTCGAGAACAACACTCCCCCTTTCCAGTTACCTTATGTATGTAACTGGAACAGAGGATGCTGTTGGAGACAGGAGTAATGAGTAACTTTAGTGATTTAAGGAGCCGCAGGTCTAAGTAGTCCCATTGCATGGAGAGCTTTCTGGGCAAACAACACGTGCATGGATTGTTGAGACACACTCATCATAGCTGTCTTTGGTTAGGCCCAACCAAACCTCTAGATAGATCTTGGAAAGCCACTGCTAATCACAGAATGAATTGTGAGATAGAAAGCAGGGCCCATGAGAAGAAAGCTTACAGAATTTAGAATCACTCAGCCTGAAAAAGAAGAAAAGACAATGAAAGCTACTTTCAGAATTGCCTCTGGTCAAGGGAATTTATAATACAGAAAAAGTCACTTGTCTTCCACACTAAGGATACAGAAAAAGAAATTGGGCTTAAATTGCAGCAAGATAAATGGGTGGCCCCACTGAGAGTCAGTGTGGTCAATTAGAAGGCCTTTGGAGGCTTTCGATAGCCCTACTATAAGGGATGAACTTGACCTGCACAATGTGGAAAGCCTTAGAGGCATGGGAGGAGAGGCACATTGCTGTGATGGTCAAGTCAGGCTCTCTGCTGAAGGCAGAGGCGTGCACAGCAGATGGTTCCTCACAATCACATTACCCAAGAGTTGATTTTATTTGCTTTAAAGCTGCTGAGAAATTTTGAGGAATCACCTACCACACACAAGCTTCTATTGTGTGGGCAATGAACACTCTATTGTCATTGACAAAGGGATCAAATTTCATCCTGTCTCAAAAAGAGTGTCCAATTTTGGACCATAATATGGTTAAAATGGCTCTCTGCAAACAGGTTTCTGAATCGGTTTCTTTACAGCACAATAAGGTAAGATCTGCAATTCTCCTCTTCCAATTACTCCAACTGTGCTATGAGAAGCGCAGAGTCAATCTTCATTGCTACCAAAACCTGAAGGTTAAGTTTTCAGGCAAGGAAGGAGGTGATTTTGAAGCCACGATCAATCAGTGATGTCAACCTGCCAGAAGTAACTCATCATGATAGAGGCACTGAATGTCTTAGTTGAAGCCTTTTTTTTTTTGGTTTTTTTCCTTGCTTCTGAGAATCTGACATTTAGTCACTTTATTTTTTTATTTTAAAATCACTGGAAGAAAGATGCACTGAAAGGGAATTTATAATCTCAGGCAATGAAATGTCTTTTTCATTACCATCATTGTTGATTTCTTATATTCCAGTCCTGCTAGCATTTTCTCATGTCCTTTTGAAAACTTACAATTATTCTGAGGCTGATAGTGAGGGTCGCTGGAATACATCTAAATTATCAATCACGTGTTTTATTGAGAAACAAATTCAATTTTCAAGGCACGAGAAGATCCTCCCATTATTAATTGCAAACGTGAAATGGCCATTAGATCTAGTTTTATCATTAATATTTTTATCTTAAAACGAAATTCTTTTCAACACCTAATTCCTTATAGGTAGTCAGCCAAACCTTCTGATTATGGGATGAGGAGGTATTAAGTATTTAGACTTAGGAAGCCTCATGTTTAAAAATATTCTTTCTTCCTGAAAATCCAAAACTAACAAATGAACCATATAAAGTGGATTGTATTTGCAGTAAAAAAGAGGACAGAAAAAGGGATTGAACAGTGGAGGAGATTCCATTTAAGAAATGATCGTAAGTGCAAGATAAATTCGTATGTGTCGAGTTTTCATACAATTGGTTGTCTTCCACTGAATTTCTGCCATATTTGGGAACAAACACGGTGGTCGAGTTGATTATATCCTCCAGAATTTACCTGACTTTTGTGACGGTGCCTCAGTCCACCAGGCTGCCATAACAAAATACCAAGGACTGAGTGGCTTAAACAGCAGAAATTTATTTCATGGTTTTAGAGGCTGGAAGTCTAACATCAGGGTATCAGCATGGTTAGGATCCAGTGAAGCCTCTCTTCTTGGCTGGTAGACTGCCACTTTCTATGTCCTTACATGGCAGAGAGAGAGAGAGAGAGAGAGAGCTCTAGTGTCTCTTCTTATAAAGGCACTAATCCCATCTTGAACCCCCACCCTTGTGACCCCATCCAATCCTAATTACCTCCCAAAGGCTCTATCTCCAAATATGATCATCTTGAAGGTTAAGACTCAAACGTGTGAATTTTGGGGGGACACAACATTCAGTTAATAACAGACAGTAAAACTTGAGCTTAATTAAACTATGCATGATACTCAATAAAATCTATGCCTAGGAAAATATTCCTCTTGTACTTTTAGGAATCCTTCAGAAATCCACCTGCTTCATCCCTGGAGCCAAACCTCCCCTGGCTCCTCTCAGGCTCACCCGCATCAGTCTGGGTGGCTCCATCTCTCTGCCCCTCCAGTTTCCCTCATCAATCTGCCAGTCCTCACCCAGGAGGTCAGAAAAGGGGTAGTGTGTGGGGTCAAAGGAGTGACTGCGTCATTCCAGGATACATGCCTCCTCCTTGGTCTCCCTGTACATCTGTCTTGTATGTCTCTCATCTGACCTCCATGGCTTAGTAAGGACATGAACCCACACTGTCCCAGTGCCTTAGCCACTAGGGAGAAAAGGAATCTGCCCAGACCTTACGTGAGTAAAGTGTCTTATGACTTACGGTGCTTCCGTATATATTAATTTGTGTGATCCTCACTTTTATAAGGTGTTGTTACCTCCATTTCGCAGATGAGGAAATTAAGAACAAAAAAGTTCAGTCCCTTGCCTGAGGCCATGAAACATAAGCCACAGACACGGGACCAACTCTTTGGATGATAGGTCTAGGCCCTCCTGTGACATCGCATTTTAGCCACCACAGAACACCATGTGTTCAGCAAGTTAGGACAATGTGGGTTGAAAATTGTTCTCCACAATTTCCACAATTATGATACAACATACTTCCTGTTGCCCCATTATTTGGAAATGGTTTTTCAATATAAAAATTAGTAAATTTTAATAACTGAATGATATAAAGGAATGCATACATATACATATATTTTTTAAAGGATAAAGAACACAGTTTACCCCCATTGAACTCCCACCATATGCTTCTCTCAATGATACCCTTTCTATCCAGTTGCTTCTCATAAAAGGCCATTCAATTCTGGGGCTCCTACCAGATTCCCAGCATAAATCTGTATCCTGTGTGAGAATTATGGAGTATCCACCAACCTGGGCAAACCTTGGTCCCAAAGCTGATCATGCCACTTAGTTATGGGATTGACCTTAAACTAGTTAATTTCCTTTCCTTCCTCCCTTCCTTCCTTCCTTCCTCCCTCCCTCCCTCTCTTCCTTCCTTCCTTCTTCTTGTTTTTGAGACAGGGTCTGCTCCAGACTGGAGTGCAGTGACATGATCATAGCTCACCTCAGCCTTGAACTTCTAGGCTCAAATGATCCTCCTGCCTCAGCCTCCTAGATAGCTGGGATTACAGTTGCACACCACCATGCCTGGCTAATTTTTTTTTAATTTTATTTTTTGTAGACTCAGGAGTCTCACTATGTTGCCCAGGCTGGTCTTGAACTTCTGGCCTCAAGCTATATTCCCACCTCAGCCTCCCAAAGTGCTAGGGTTACAAGTGTGAGGCACTATACGTGGCTAATTTTCTTTTCTAAGCCTCAGCTTCCCGATCTATTAAACTGGAATAAAAGTAACAGCTAGTCTTACCATGAGTATTAAATAAGTTAGCACATGTAAAGAACTCAGCCCAATATCTGACATGGAATAAATATTACCTGTTGCCATTATTATGGTTACCATTTATTGTTCAAAGGTAAATGAGACATTTTATACCTCAGAAGACTCACAGCATAATGGAAAAACTGAACCAGGATTAAATAATGTCACTACAGGCAGATTCTGGGAAAGGAATAGAGCAAAGAGAGACATAGATTTTCCTCTTGCGGCTCTCTTCCTCATAATTCCCAAATGTCATAACTCTCTTGCCCTAAGACAGCAAAATCCTGACCGATTTAAACCCCTGCAATTTTTTCCCCTGGGAAATAGGAATCTCAATGCATGAAAGTATGTTGAAAGTACATCTGCAGAAATGGTAAGCATATGGGGTAAAAACCTAAAGCAAAAAAAAAAAAGAGTATAACAGCTTAGGACTCCAGCTTGATGTAGTGTTGCAATTCACAGCCTTGTCAGTCTGTTTTATAACACCATTGCTCAAATTTGTGACAAAGTCCCAGCCCCAGAATCCTAGAGTGAAAAAATCTGGCATGGGGCAGACTCGTTTACATTTTCTTCTTCTGAACATTTTCAGAAGTTACTTTAGTTGGTGTTTCTGGTGCACGCACCCCTGATTACAAGCAGGGAGATAAAAATATCAAGGCTAAGTGGGGCAGAAGGGAAGTTGTATCCACGAGGATGCTCCCCAAACCCTTCCCCGGTACCAGCCTTCCTAAGGGGTTCACAAACAGACACCTACAGCAGGCACAACTGCCTGACCAGGCACTGTGGCATTTTTCTTTATCAAATACTTCACATTGGCCAAGAAATTCACAACTATTAATCCATTAACTCTCATATAATGCTATGGGGTGTATACTTATATTACTCTCAGTTTACAGATATGAAAAGTGAAACACAAAGAGATTAATTTTCCCAAGGGCACTGAGGCAGTAAATGGTAGGGATTGGCCTATAAACTCAGACAGGGTCTGGAATCCATACGTTAACTGCTATGCTAGTGTTTATTTGTGGGGAGTGGGAGAGGCTGGTTTTTCACTTTGCCATTTACGAAACTGAGGCTGGAGGCACAGACAGTGACTGTGAATGTGTGATTTGGTCCTCTTTAGGACTACCTAGCCTGTGGAATTTGAAAGAGTTAATGTTCCATCTCAAGGGTTATACTTGATTCTTGCACACTGGTTTGTAAGGATTAGACCTCCCTACCAGGATACGGATAGATTTACATACTTAAGCTTTGCCAAAATGTGAATTCTACTGAAAGGAGGTAAGTCCCAATTTTTACTAGCTTTGTGATTTATGATCTTAAATTATAGTCTTGAGGATGTGAGAGGGAGCAGCAAGCATCAGATATAGAGCATATGGCTTCTTCTTAAAACAATTTAAATTGGACTTTTATATAATTTTTCATTTCTCAAATCCCTTTTTCACACTCAAATTGCAGAGCCAAATTCCACTTTAAACCAGATTATGAGTGGACAGATATTACATTTTAGTCTCTTTTTTTTTTAACATTTGTTAGAAGGGAAAGTGGTATATTCATTCAATGCCTTCCTTCTTTTGCCCCCATGAAATATCTGAATTCAATCAGCAATTAAGAGGCATGATTGAGGCTCTATTGCATACTGGAAAATATGTCCATTGAGTGGCCAGTGACTATCACTTGGTAGGTGTTCAATAAAATGTTGATAAATGAGTGGCTCCAGAGAGGAAAAGATGAATGTAATCTTCCCTGCCCTCCAGCAGTTCATGGTCTAATAAGAGTCTGTCATGCAAACCAACTAAAATAAATGTGATGGATTTGGGGAACTATGTAGATACATAAGCACTATGCATAACTACTTGTAGTGGTAATATTAAAAAGAGAAGCCCTGCAGAAAGAGGCAACTTCAATTGTAATTTTTCCTTTTAAAATTGTATTAGATTTCTTTAAATTATAAAGTATGACATGATTTTATTAAAAATACGTAATGTATCAATAAAAACATATAATAATAACCTTCCCATTCTCTACCTTTAGTCTCAGCATCCTGAAGTAATGAAAATTAACTATGCTTCCATATATAGGGTTTGGTTTTTCCTAATAATAAAAGGGGTATATGTAACACATATCACTTGGGAATTCCACAAAATATCATGCATACATCTATAATACGCATGCAGCAGTTTGAAGAAAACTACATCATGTTACACATATGGGATGTACTGTAATGTAGTCAATGACCTATAACAGATGAGCATTCAGATGATAGCCTTGCTTTTATTTTTGTTTTCATCTTTAAAACATTCCCACATATCAATCCTAAGATGAAAGTACTTTTTGTTTGTTTTAATCAGCTTTACTGAGGAATAATTTATATCCAATGAAATTCACCCATTTTAAGAGTAACGTTTGATATGTTTTAACAATAATGTACACAAAATATTCACAGTCGTGTAAATACCACCACAATCAAACTACAGACCACATCCACCACCCTCAAAAACGTCCTTGTGTCCCTTTGCATTCCAGCCCTCAGCAACCACTGACCTGCTTTTATAACTACACTTTGTGCCATTTCTAAAATTTCAAATAAATAAAAGCATATAGTTCGCAGTTTTCATGTATGGCTTCTTAAACTCAACTTTTAGAAATGCCAAACTAGATGTTTTCTAAAAATGTTCTCTCAATCTGTGGCTTGTCTTCTCGTTCTCTTAACAGTGTCTTTTGAAGAGCAGAAGTTTATAAATTTGAAGAAATACAAGTTATCAATTTTTCTTCTTTGGTTTGTGCTTTGTGTACCCTAATTTGTTCTATTACAAGGTTGTCTTTGCTATTCTCAATGCTTTGCAAGTGCATGTAATTTTGAAATAAGCTCCTCCGATTTTATAGAAAAGCCCTTTGGGATTTGATTGGGGTCACATTAAATCTAGATAATTTAGGAGAACTGATTTCCTAATATATTGAGTCTTTCAATCCATATTTATTTAGATCTTTACATTCTTTCAGCAAGGATTTGCAGTTTTCGGTGTACAGGTCAGGCACATATTTTGTCAAGTTTCTCTGAGAATTGTATGCTGTTTCAATTTCTAATTATTTGTTAAATAGTGGTACTTTTTCCTTTCCAATTTGTATTTTTTTTTCTTGTGTTATTGTATTGACTAGGATGCCTAGTACAATGTTAAATAAAATCAGTGAGTGTGGGTATCCTTCCCTTGTATCTGATCTTAGAGGGAAACATCCAGTCTTTCACCAATAAGTATGATGATATTTTCAGTTATTTAATAGAAACCTTTTATTAGATTGAGAAAGTTTCTTACAATTTCTGATTTGCTGCAGTTTTTAAAAAATCATGAATGAGTGTTGAATTTTGTCAAAAGCTTTTTCTTCTATTGAGATTAACACATTATTTTATTGTATTTTTTAATCTGTTAATTTGGTGAATTTTACTGATTTCCAAATGTTATACCAACATAGGATTTTTAGAATAAACTTCAGTTGATCATGACACATTATTTTATATATATCATCGGATTTGACTATATTGGTCTGTAGTGTACTTCTCTTATAACCACTTGGTCTAGTTTTGATATCAGGGTTATACTGGCCTCATAAAGTAAATTGGGAAGTTCTCTCACTTCTATTTTTTGGAAGAGTATGCAAAATTAGTATTATTTCTTCTCTAATACTTGATAGAATTCACCAGTGAAGCCATCTTGGCCTGGAGTTTTCTTTGTGGGAAGATTTTAAATATAAATATAATTTATTTAATAGATATGGGGTTATTCAGATTATCTATTTTTTATTTTAGTGAACTTGGTTGTTTTTCTTTTTTAAGGAATCTGTCCATTTTATATAAGTTGTCAAATTTATTGGCATGAAGTTCTTCATAATTTTCTTTTATTGTTCTTTAATGGTTATAGCATCTGTAGTGACATCTCTTGCTTTAATTCCTGATGTTGGTAATTGGTGTCTTCTCTGTTTTTTTTTTTTCCTGGATTAGTTCAGCTAAAGTTTTATCAATTGTGTTGATTTTTTCAAGGAACCAGCTTTTGATTTCACTTATTTTCTCTATTGTTTGTCTAATTTCTATTTCATTATTTTCTCTCTTTATTATTTCCTTTATTCTACTTACTTTGGATAGTTTTCTTTTTTCCTAGTTTCTTACAGTGGAAGCTTAGATAATTTTTTAGACCTCTTTAATTTTCTCAAATGTAGGTTTTTCATGTTATAAATGTCACACAAACTTTCTTAACTACATCCATTAATTCTGATTTTTTTCATTGCCATTCAGTAGAAAATATTTTCTAATATCTCTCATGATTTCACTTTTGACCAGTTATTTAAAAGTGTATTGTTTAATTTTTAAATATTGAATTATATTCTTGATTTTTCCTTTGTTGATTTCTAATTTATTTTTGTCATCAAATATATTCTATTATTTCAATCCTTTTATATTTATTAAAGAGTTGTTTTGTGGTGCAGAATGTGATCTTCTGCAGTGTTTTTATTGTATAGAATCGATCCCAAAAGTGAGCTCGCTGTGTTCAAAAGTATGTTCATTTTTATCTTTAATAGATATTGCCTAATTACTTTTCATAAAAACATAACAATTTATACTGCCATATTCTCATATTTTTATTAAAAGATGCCATCAAACAATTCTATTTGCCCCATATGTTTAGTGCAAATTAGCATTTTATTTTTTAATTTTGCATCTCCCATTTAACAAGTGAGGTTGAGGGATTCTTCATAAGTATATCGTCCATTTACATTTCTTCTTTTATAACTTGCTTGTTAATGTTCTTTGCCCAATGCTTTAAATATAGATTTTCAAGAATTTTCTTTTTTTGAATCTTGAATTTGATACTATTTTTGGTGGAAATGATACATTTTTTACCCATAATTTTTCTTATAAATGGTAAGTAAAAAATAATATTATCTACTATTTCCGAAGTGTCTATGATGGGTTAAGTACTTTACCTACATTTTTCTCTAATCCTTACCCCAAATGAAAATATGTATTTATTCAAATATATGTATTTGACTATATACTGTATATATTTGATTTGATATTTTATATATATATATATATATTTGGCCACATATTTGATTACGTATATACAAAGGCAGTCCCTGTGTTATGGATGACCCGACATATGGCATTTTATGCTTACCAACAGGCTCCCAATATAGGATAGTGATTTGACTCAATGGTTTTTCTTGGCATTGAATCCTGGTTCTGACACCAACTGTGTGACTTTAGATACAGTTTACAATCTCTCTGTAAATGATGTTGATAATAATTCTTCCTCATTAAGAAACTAGTTTACATTTGTGAAACTCATATGAAGCACTATGTAAATATTTGTTAAAATACTTCCCAAATCTACAATAATTGAAATGTGCTGTGCTCTTACAATGGGAAGAAATGGACCTTCTTTGATAAAGTGAGAAGTATTGCCCCTAATTTAATAAGTTTATGCCAGGCCCTGTCCTAAGAACTTTATATGGGTCAACTAACCCTCATAACAATCACAACTAACATCATCAAAGGTGAAATCACTCAGAGGGTGGCTGTCAACCAGGCAGTCTGGGTGTGCAGAGACACACCCAGGCTGTGTCTGCAGCCTCACACAGACAAGGGCGTGGAAGTCTGCATATGCACGTGCCCTGTTTTGGGGCCTCTACAAATCCTATTTGCCCAGAGCCTGAGCTGCTCAGGTTGAACTGGGACAAAAATGAACTAGTTTCATTTTCTTGTTCTTTTCTCTTCCGGCAACTCCTTATAGACCCAGTATACATTCTCCTTTGCTCATCCTCTTATCAAACCTAACTTCATTTCAGGTTCTCATGTAGGGCAAAGCAATGAGTTGGTGGTCAAAAGGCTTGGCTCCAGTCCTGGCTTTATCTTAAATGCTACTTACTGTTAAATAAGTTACATGATTAGAGTCTCAAATTCATATGTAAAATTCAGTCCATTGAGAGTTTCTGAGAATCTTTTTCAGAGACAGAGAGAGTCATTCATTAAGACATGAAAGCATGTTGCCTGTGAAAATTTAAAGGAGGACTATGGTTAAAATGCCAACATCCACTCTAGACTGTTTTGCTGGACTTGGAATGAAAGACCACTCTGAACTAAGCACCTCTCCCACACATCCCATCCGTCCCAGTGTTATTATAGAACCATACAGGGAAATGTACTTCTCAGGGTCACAAGAGGTTCTAAAATTCAAGGTTAGAGTGTTTGACTTGTTTGATTTCCTATAGTTGGATGGTGCAATGATTTTCATTAGGCATAGTCTCCAGTGATTTAAAAGTCAATAAAAGCCTACAGTTGAAATTTTCTGTATCTTCTGCATATTTGCTGCTACTAAAAAGTAAAAGGAGAGAAAGAGAAGAAGCCATTTACAAGGTGATGTTTGTTTGCTTTCACTTATTATCCACAATAATCTCAATTTGAAAGTCTTCAGCCAGAGGTCTATCAAATGCTATAGCAAAATACTCCCAACATTTCTTTTCTGCTTTTTCAGAAATTGCCCATTTTGACACCACTTAGAGCAATATTAGTGTTTTCAGAAAAATGCTACGAGGTGGTATGCATACAATTTGTTCTACCACTTTAAAAATTATTCTAACTCATAATTTAGGACTAGTTAAATTTATGGCACGAATTTTTTTAAAGGAATAAATAAAAAGGCTCAGCAAAAACACCCTCCAAATTTATTTTCACCCTAAGCATTTTAAGCTTGAGAAAGAAAAGGAATGCATTTGTTATTTTGACCTTTTACAGACCTATTTGCCTTGAAGGTTGCATTAGTAATTCTTCAACATCCACTAAAATTGCTAGTAGTTATGTGTGTGAAGAAACCATTTCTCATCCACTTTTTTCCCTGATCCTTTATGAAGGAGACATTCTAATTTTCTGGTTCAAAACATTAGCATCAATTGGTGTGACTGTTTTCAGTGTCAACGTATAAATATCCACTCAGTATTACAAGAAAAACTATTGCCTTTGTTGAACAATTCACCAGACATTCTGCTGGATAGTTGTCTCTATTACTTATAAATTTACAATGACCCTGAAATGTAGATATTACCCCCACTGTATAGATAGGCAAATTGAGGATTCAAGTATCTAAGAAGCTTGATTGAGGTCACACAGTTAGCAAGTCACAGAGCCTGAATTAAAAAACCAGGCTGATGTTCTTTCCAATTCACCATAAATTGCCAAGCTATTTTATAATTAAAGAAAATAGAGAGTCATGCAGAAGATATGATAGATATAGAAGTTTCCAATGCAAAACTGATACTGCTTACAAGTTCCTACAGTTAGAGAGAGCTGGCAAAATATAGTAAAAATAATTTGGGCTTTGGAATCTAGTAGACCTGGATTCAAAACCAGCTCCACCACTTGGCAAGTCCGTGGCTTTACAGGAATTACATAATATCTATAACGTTGGGAAAATTAAATTAGATAAATCTAACAGGTACACCAAGCACATTACCTGCACCTGGTCTGGACTTAATAAGTGGCGTATGTCTTTAGTCTACTTTTTTAAAAAAAGAACACGCATTTTAAACTTCCTAATAAAATAAATATTCAAAAGTAGCTGTCCCATGACTTCCGAATACCACAGTTTTTGTATTTCTTTTGCTTTGTCACTTATTAGTGTGGATATAAACTCCTTTCATGCAGAGGACTTGCAGGATTTGTAAGGTGAGCTTCTTCCCCTGATCCATGGGCAAAAAGGAACAATCCTTTTTTTACCACCAGGAAAATAAAGGCAACTTTCCTTCCTCAAATGTGCAAGATTTCTGTTATGTGAAAGCAGACTGAATGTGGATCTGACAAGATTTGCCATGGGGTCCAATAGGAAGTGAAACAGAACTGGAACTCAATATGATTTATCACAGTAATTTTTATAAATACCAAAATGGAAAACTTTTTAGATGTTGGAATGAAAAGGTGAATTGACTATCTCATTAAAGATCAGTCAGTACTTTTCACAGGTCATTTGAACCGAACAGAAGGGATGTTAAAAGAACTTGAAATACTGATGTCTGTAGCTACTAAACAAAGTCTGATCAACACCCATAAATGTAATGAGGTTCAACAGCAGTTGCTTTGAACTGTGGACAGAGTTGCTTTTCTAAAAGATCATGGAGAACTATGTTTGATCGAACCCACGGAATTCTTGAACAAGGAGTCCAAGACAGAAAAAGATTGGCAGAGCTGATGGAGTACACAGGCTGACCGAAATGCAGCCTGTAGGGAAGGCCATACTGAATGCCACTGGTCTCACCCAAACGGAAAACCTGTCCTAGGTAGAAATTTCTTTTTTTCTTTTATTCTTCGCTACAGTTTCTGGCCAAATTGCAATGTTCTGTGGGATGGAGGTTTTAATCTTCTCAGTTCCATACCTTTTGTCATAATTACATTTTGTAATGGCATTGTTCTCATGTGTATCCCACTGGAGTAGTTTTTTACTCGTGGTTGATTTTAAGAAACTCGATACCACTAGGAAGTGAAATCTACCTGTGTTCTAGGCA
Organism: Lepilemur ruficaudatus; assembly: GCA_963574885.1. NCBI lineage: Eukaryota > Metazoa > Chordata > Mammalia > Primates > Lepilemuridae > Lepilemur > Lepilemur ruficaudatus. Next base: position 69,197 of record CAUYRT010048481.1, read on the forward strand.
TTTATGCCTTTATAGATATTGGTCTATGAAGCTGCATAAATGCAGTGGTCCTTGTGCCAGCGGCTCTGTCACAATGATCATGATATATGTTGATACATAACCCTTCCAATGTCTTACAGTGGACAGAGGGCTTCTTATACAAGCAAAGAAGATGGAGAATATTTTACTGAGTGTATATGGTGTGTGGGGTTCTGTGCTAAACGTTTCATTCACCATTGCCTATAAGATAATCATCATCTGTATTTTTCAGTTGAGAAAACCAAGGTTCAGAGAGGTTCAATAACCTGTTCAAACCACATAGCTCAAAAATGTTAAATTCTGGGCAAAGACCAGTTCTTTTGAGTCTAAGCCCAAACTGTAATACTAAAGAAAGATAAAGTTGGAAAGGTAAATCGGAGTGAGAATATATAGGACATTGAAGTCCAGCTAAGGAATTCAGACTTCAGGGTTTATTCTACATTTAATACTGTGAACAAGGAAATTGTGTGCCTTTTATTTTTCCTCATTCTGTTCCTCCCCACCTACATTTCCTCCATGAACCTGTCATTTTTATTCATTTATATTCTTCCCTATTATGAGGAAGATTCCATTATTAACTCCATTTTATAGAACAGGAAGCAGGTTCACGAAGCAAAGAACTTTGCCTAAATCCGGAGCCAGGCAGAGACAGAATTAGAACTCGGATCTCTCTGACCTTTCTCAAATGCAGTACCTAGCTCCACGTCTTCATGGACATAGACATGTACGGTATGGTATGGTAATAAATATTTGAATATATAAGGTCATATAAATTTTTAGCTTAATGTAAATCCCACTACCAAAAAAGAAGCTTCAAAATTTTATACATTTCAGGGCAAGACTATCCAAAATGCACCCAAAGCCTATAACCTGAGGAAAATAGTAAAAACTAAGCAATATAAATAATTGCTGCAATAACCAAGCTAAAGGTTATTGAACACCTTTACAGATATCTTGAAAGGAGTGACTCTGTATTGATGCTGACTAGTCATCATTTTTCTCAGCTAATGTCATTGTTGCACAGAATATCATAAAGTTTAGAAACAAAGAAAATAATTCTAGAATCCTCTACAGGGAAAAAAAAAAGTACATTTCAAGGAGAAGTGGATTTTTTCCCCACTTGTTTTTGCTTTATCATGGCACATTAACTTGATGAAAATTTCCCTTGTGGATATGAGGAATTGTTTTGACCCTATGTACTTGTATGTTTATTTTGATGGCTCTAAATTTAGCAAAGCATTATTGTCACCATTGATCCTAGAAAATTATTCACCTGTTAGTGAGTCAATAGCTGCATGGGTTTATGATATCATAAGGGATATTGACTGCCAAGTTTATTTACAGTAATTGATGATTTTTTAATTGTTCCTGTTCCTAAAATAACTAAGCAGTGATAATCACTTCAGTGGATGAAGAAAGGCTCAAGTCGGAGGAGAAAGGGCTTGAGGTTGTGTATACTCGAGGAGAAATAGGGCATGCTAAAGAGCCCTTGGAATTGTTCTAACACTGGCAATAGCCTCAGCGGCCCTCGGGAGCCAAATGAGCTGTCATCTCCTGCGGGAAATGTCCCTTGCCTTTCCGGCATGAAGTGGTTCCCTCCTTTCTCTCTGACTTACCCTTTACTGCCTTTCACAGCAACAACCTTCCTCCCCCTACAACAGTGTCTGATACATAGTATGTACTCAAAGATTATGCCAAAGTGCCAAATGCATTTAGGAGGCTGTTTCCACTGTTAGACTATGAGCTCCTTAAGTATAGAACTGTGTGTGTTTATTGACTTCGCATCCCCAGAGTCTGGCTTTGTGCCTGGACCTTTACACATGCTCAGCAGAAATTTGTTGAGACCTACTCTGGGTAACGGTAACCCTTTGAAGCCAATCAGCCTGTGTTCAAATCCTAGCTCTGCCATGGACTAGCACCGTCACCTTGGGCAAATTACAAACCTCCCTATGTCTCAGTTTCTTCATCGGTAAAATGGGAACTTACACAATAGCTGTGAGAATCAAATGAGTTTTTATGTCAAGCGCTTAAAAATGAGTGATGTCAAGAATATTAGTAATAGCAATTATCTCCAACTGCTGTAACAGACAACCCCGAATTTCAGTGGCTCAACAAAATAGAAGGTTATTTCTCTAGTAGAGATGCTTGGTGGCTATTCTCCAGTTAATCACTCAGGCTATTCTTTGCTTGGTGGCTATTCTCCAGTTAATCACTCAGGGACCTACCTCTTTCTATCTTATAAGGCCATGATCCTTAATGTGTCATGTCCAAGATTCCATGGATTGGGAAAAGAGAGCAGAATTATATCTGGAAGTTTTTCTCAAGGGCTGGACCTGGTAATGGCACACATCACTTCCTCTTAGAACCAATCACCTAGATGCAAGAGAACTGACCAACACTGCGTTCATTATGTGCACTGCATAGCATGAACCTATCTGGTGAATGCAAAGCATTCTCTCTGTACTATAAGGGGTTAAATAGATTTCAGCTCGTATTTATAGAATCAAAACCTCTGCAAACATATAAGTAGGTATATATTTAGCTGGGTAGTTTAGTTTTAGTTACTTAAGTACAACTGCTGTAATTTTAAATGCAATCATTTCCTGCACATCACTCAGTGTGATCCTGGCACCATTCTGCTATACTTGATGCTACCAGCCCATTTAGGACCTTTAAATGAGGAGTCACAGAGGCTTGCAGAGGCAAAGCAAGTGATGAAAATAAGCAACACTGTGGGGGTGGGTGGGGACCGCAAGATTCTGGGGTGCCATCCCTGCCTCGCAAAAAGAGCAGCCGCTTGCCCAGATGCCAGGATGGTCACCAGCAGGACTAGCATCCCAAACTTACCCAGGTCCTTCCATTTCTCAAGAAAAGCCAGAAATCAGGATTCTTATGTGATTATCTCCCAATTTTAAAATGTTGGCAACTCTTTCCAGTGTTTTTAAAACACTGGGTGGATAAAAGAAAGCAAAGCCTTTTCAAAGAAATGTTAAGGTAACATGGTGAACATATTACCTTAAAATAATCCATTAACGTAATGTGTTGATGACAGTTACAACAGTGATGACAAGATGCTTGAGAAAACTGTGTGAAAGCAAGACCATGAGATGCATAAGGCAAGTAGTCCAAGGATGGAACCTCGGTTTATCAGTTGGCTCCTTCACTAGACAGGATGTGGCCTCGTTCTGCTGCCCACCCCTGCGTGTGTTCGCCTTAATATAGGATATGGCCCCTTGCCCTTAGTCTAGGATGGCGGTTAAGTGCATCAGCTCTGGAGCCAGGCTACCTAGGTCTGAAGCCTGATGCTATGACTTGACCAGCTGTTATCCCAGTTCTCTCATTTGTAAACTGAGAAAAACAAGTATTATAAATAAATAGTATTCACCTGAAAGGCATGCTGAGTGGTTTCACTGAGCTAATATGTGTAAAATGCTTAGAGCATGCTTCTCGTGCTTACAAAAAAAACATTACTTTTCTTATTATTATTACTTCTGGCTTGTGGACTGAAGTTGACCTATGGGCCTCCAGTTTGTAATCTCTGCTTTAAACCACGGTGATTGAAACGCAGCTCAAAAAGCACTCAGCATCCAGTAAAACTAAGCATTTGGTGGTAACAGACCCCGCTTCCCGGGAGAAGCCTGGCATCTCTTACTCTGCTTTTTCCCACACTCACTCTTTGTTTCCTCTTCATTCTATTTCTACCTGGCTCTCAACCTCTGTGGCGACATCTCCAATTTTCAACTTTGCTCTCACTTTTTGCGGTGACTGTTATTTTTCTTGGTTTGAACTCAATTTCCCCTAGATAAGGCTTACCTCTCATCCTGACCTCTCACTCCTCTCACTCCTCACTACCTCCAATCACTGGCCTGGCTAAGCTGAAATTCCCAGAAGAAATGAGGCTTGGTGACACTAAACAATTCATCCAGGGTCACAGTCAATAAGGCAAGGAGCTAGGATCTGAACCAGGTCCTGTGACTGCAGCCAGGGGCCCCAAACTTTCAGCCATACTTCAGTAAATCTTTATTTTGCTGAAGCAGAAATTTGAGTCTCAGGCGATTTTGAAGCTATCTTTTAAGAACAAACCACTTAGCTAAAAAGTCAGACTAACCCAGGAGTTATACCTCAATGGGCATTTGCTGTTCTCAGCTCATTATTGAGGTGTACAGAATTCCCATGAAATAATAAAAGCTTTGTTTCTTTACAACAAATGGCCACACAATGAGAGATCAAATTTTTGTGAAAATTAAAAAATGCAGTTAGCTATAAGCCACAGAACTGCTTAGCAAGTTGGTGAATCTCAACAGAATTAAGAGGATATTCGTAAAGATCTAGATGTTTCTGTTAACAAAACCAAGAGTCGACATGTACAGCCACAAAATGATGGTTGACCAGACAAATCTGGTGATTTTGGTGTAAAGAAGAGAATATTGTTAAAAAGCATTTGAATTCTGCTATATAGAACATGGACTCTCCAATATGTGTCAGTTACTAGTTCTCATTATTGGAATTTTGGCTCACTGGCCTATTATATAGAATAAATGAGTATAAAGAATTAAGTTTCTATATATAACATTTGTATTCCTTGCATGGAGGCCCATTAATATTGCTACCTTATTGCTTAAACAACACATAATAGCCATTTGAAATGTTATAACAAAATGCCTCTTTTTCATGAATCCATAAAGTAATTCAAAAAGGCATGGCCCTGGAAGAATGTTGTCTGAGGATCAATGAACCACTGTGTCAGTACAGTTTTAGGCTTACCTCATGGAGCACACCCAGCACATGCCAGACACGGTGCTAAGAACTTTTGTGCACATTTCATTTATTCTTCATAATGACCCGATGCATTTTAGTAATATTATCTCCATTTCACAGTTTGGGAAGCTTTGGTTCCAAGAGGGTTAGTGACTTACCCACTATCACATCACTAGGAAATAGTGGATCGCGGATTCCAACTTAAATTTAGTGCCCTTCACCATTTCATGCTGCCACCCACTAGCGTGTTGCAGCCCTTGAAAATAATTTTCAAAAAAATAAGTAGCCTAGAAAAGTATCCATCCATTAAAAATTATTCCATTGTCCTCTCGTGTTCCTTGTCATGACTGTGATGGAGGTGAGCATCAGTTGTTTGAAATATTCAATAACAATTCCTTAGATGGTAGTTCTAATTTTAGCTTCCTGCAGACCTGGTTTCTTCAGGCAATGAATAATTTGCATGGCCAGTTTACTTCTGAGCAAGACATTAGAGTTGAAACCAAGGACACTTGGAATAGTTTATAGGAAAAGTTGGTTTCAGAACTGCATTAAAACTTGCTAAAAATTCAACATTAACGATATATTATTGATTATGTACTTAATGTCTTCATAGTTTTCAAGTGTCTATTAAATTCTACTTCAACACAATGACCGTTTACATTTCCATAGTAATAATGGTGAGAGAGTGAATTTTTAGTGCTCATTTGAAACTATATTTTTATTCTTGGCAATAACCTGTGCCACTCTTAGGCCATACCTTCTTCAAGATTTCTAAAAATATTAAAAAGGGGTGGGGAGAGTAAAACTACTATCATATTTGATCCAGCAATCTCACTGCTAAGTATTTACCCAAAGTAAAAGAAGTCATTTTATCAAAAAGACACCTGTACTCAAATGTTTACTGCAGCACAATTCACAATTGCAAAGATGTGGAATCAACACAAGTACCCATCAATTCATGAGTGGATTAACAAAGTGTAGTATAGGGTGTGGGCCAATAACACAATGGCTAACATATATGACTGTGCAAAATGTGGCTCATGTGTACTGTGTAATACTACTCAGCCATGAAGAAGGATGAATTAAGGCCTTCTGCAACAATTTGTATAAAACTGGAGACCATTACCCTAAGTGAAGTATCTAAAGAATGGAAAAACAAACACCACATGTACTCACTATTAAACTGGAACTAACTGTTGAGCACACAGGTGCACAGAGGGAAGTAAAACTCAGTGGAAATGAAGCAGGGTAGGAGAGGGAAGGAGAAGATGAGCAAAAACCTACTTAATGGGTGCAATGAACACTATCTGGTTGACAGGCACACTTATAACCCTGACTCAAGCATAGCAAAATCAGTACCTATAACCAAAAACATTTGTAACCCCATAATATTTTGAAATAAAAAATAATAATAAAATAAATTTTTAAAAAGGGGGTGGCAAGAGATCCAGGACTCAGGTTTTAATCTCATGTCATCAGACCATTTCATCCACTGCCCAACTTGGTGCAGTCAACAACAAACTCTTCATCCACTTTCCCTAATTATTGAAGATTTGCTCACCTATCTCATCGTCACTCACTCCAGCACTATTTCATCACAATTCTTGGTGAATTCTGTAAATCGGGGTCTGACCAGGTAGTACACATTTTAGGTTTTATGGGCCAAGAGACAAAAACAAAGATAATGATGTGGGCACTTACACAACAAAGCAGAAAACTCCTGCCTCATCTTACCCACCTAGTTGCCTGGAGTCCTGGCATGGTCACTTTCACCCCTGGCCCCATTGGCCCAGATCCCAGGATGCCCTGTCCTCCTGGAGATCCCAGCCATGTTAGCTGGGCCAGCTGGCCAGAGGAGGTGCCGCAACTTGCTGAATCTCTGGTCCTGGCTAAGATTCCTCAGCTTTATGCCCAGCGGTTGCTAACAGTGGAGTCTTCAGTGGGTAGGTGATTCCTGACATGACTCTTGAGCAGTGGTGAGGTGTGGCCCCCAGGTGGGAGGCTGGCATTAGGAGCAGAGGTGGGCATGGGGTTCAGGAGATGCACCAACTCGGTCTCTATGGCTCCAGCTGGGCCACAGGCCATACAAAACCAGTCAGTTGGACAGTTTGGGCTGTGATTTGACAGCCCCTGATGTAAATCATCCTTCGAATACCTCCATCTCTCAATCTCTTGAACTCATTTCTTCCGTTGATCTTGTGCTCACCCTACCGCAGAAACTCATTCCCATGGTTGTGTGTCAGCCTCACCAAAAACTGCACCCAGATCCTGTAAATTCAACTATAGGTGCCCTCTCTCTTACAGCACCTTCTGTCTTTCCAGCATGTTCCCTTTAGTGCTGCAACAATTCTTCAGCTCACCCACCTGACAAGCCACTGATCCTACCCTCTTTCCACTGTCTTTCATTATCTTCAGTTCCTCCATACTTGGCCTAAAATCCATAGAAATCACAGACATCACTCCCTTCTATATAGCTCTAGCTCTCTTGTCATCTTCTGACTTCATTATAACACCTGGCACAACCCCAGCCCTGCCTATGTACAATTCTCTGCCCACACACCTGAACAGAGCTGAAGAAAAACCTAACCATGCTGGCTGGCTTCACTTAAAATTCATATCCTCTAGCCCCTAGTGGTCATCTCATTTTCACTCGCTCTCCTAGATTACTATTACAGGTATCCTCCTCTCTCCTCCAAGCTTTAGTATCTTCTTGTTCTCAGCTGATGAGCATGCTACCTATCTCACTGAAAAAAAAAATCAGAAGATATAATTCCCCCAAGCTCACACCACTACATCTACCCACCCACTCACATCTGTGCCCAGTTTCCCTCCCTTCTTGAGCATGCTCTGCCCATGTTCCTCCCTTTATAATGCCAACCCATCCACTTGGGCATAAATCTCGTCCACCTTGCCTACTCAAGAACATCGCTCTCAAAATTATTCTCACTCTCTCTGCTACATGAGCAACTTTTTCTTTTCACTGAGTCATTCTCACAAATGTATGAGAATTCTGTAATTTCTCTGTTTCAAAAAGGTCTCTTAATACCACATGTGCTAAAACTACTTCCTCATTTCTGTTTCTTACTGATTCGTACAGATGCTTACTGACACATGCTGGTTCCAATTTGCTCTCTTCTGATTTTGCCTTCAATCCATTCACATCAGGCTTTGCCCTCTGTGCTCCCTCCAAACTGCTCTAGTCAAGGTCACTGGCTTCCAGATTATTGAAGCCAATGAACCCAATGAATTACTCATTTTAGTTCCTCATCATAGCTGAACTTCCAGCAACATTTGGTGCAGTTGATCATTTTGTCCTTCTTGAAACTTTTCCTTCACTTATCTTCCAAGAGACCACATGTTTAACAGTTCCCTCCCCGCTCACTAAGGTTTCTTTCTTAGTCTTCATTGGGTCCTCATCTCCCCATCCTCTAAACCCTTAAGTGTCCAAGAGTCTTAGGCCACCTCTCCTTCTATACTCATTCTTTTGGGGGCCTCATCCAGCCTCATGGCTTTAAACAGAATTTCTATACCAACATCTAATTTATCTCTAGTCCAGACCCCTTCCTTCCTTTGGTTATATGACTCTAAACTCCTATAATCAAATGTCTGTTCAGTGTCTCCTCTTGGATTTCTAAAAGGTGTTTTGAACTTAACATGTTCAAAACAGGAGACTTTCATTTCTGATAATATTATGTGGGAACCTTGATCAATTCTTTTGGCAAAAAATAACTAAAACTAATATTAATTTTTTTTCTTAAAAACAATATCAATCATCAGGTAATAAAGTAACTCCCAAAAGTGAGAGGAAGCAGGAATTCTGAATGCTTAGCAGAGTACTAAAGCTTACTTTCATGTTCAGGTACTTTGCCCCATAGAATAACTATGAGGTTCAATTTTCATGGTTTATATGGTGCATAGAAAAGCTAAAGCTAAAAAAACACTAGGCCTACTCAAGATGGGAAATCTGATAGCCAATCCTCTCCCCATAAAACTGGGACCCCAAAAAGGCTACGCCACCAGTTTATGAATGACCTAGAAATATACACCTTTCCAGTCCCCAGACAATTGTTGAATGAGAGAGGGAAAATAATCCCTCAAAAACTTACAACAACAAATCAGTTCTTTTGTGGTTTTCAGTCTGAATACATAGTACCTGTATGGTTCTATATTGCAAGCTGAGAATTTAATTTAGGATGATGGTAGACTCACTAGTAGTGTCTCTAGGCATCCAGCAGAAGCAAGTGCAAATCTTCTCAGGAGGAACCTACATTCATCTTAGACGTGATGTCAAAGAATCCCCACAAATAAAATTCCAAGGTAAATGAAGACATTGCAGTTAGAGACAAACAAAAACATAGCAACACAACAAATAACCCTAAATGTATAAGGAAACAAGTTACCATGAACAAGAATCAGCAAGAGCAGCAGTCGCTAGAAATTCAATTTCCATTGAAAAAATGGAATTTATTGGTAAACTATAAACTATGTTGGATATTTTGAAATAATTTTTTAAAAGACAACCTTGAAAATATGTGCAGAGAACAAGAGACTGTGAAGAATATTGAAAGGATTTGACAAACAACCAAAGAGAGCTTTTAAAAATAAATATATTGAAGTTGAAAATGCAATGGATGTGTTTATGAGATTAGACAAAGTTGAAGAGAATCTAAATAAACTGAAGATACATTTAAACCAATTATGGAAAAAACAGCACAAAAAGACATGGAGAAGGAAAATACAAAAGAGATTAGCCTACGTGGAGGTATGAGTAGAAGTTCTAACATTTATTCAATTAAAGTAACAAAAGGAGAAAAGAGAGAGAATGAAGCAGATGTAGGTGATATATGAAGGATTAATGGCTTTCTTCTAAAAATTCTGATGGATTTCAAGTAAGAAATTCAGAGCCCAGTGAATTCCAAGCAGGGTAAATAAAACTAAACCTACACTTAATCATATCATATGCATGACAACCATGACAAAACCTAACGGCAGCAGGGCAAGAGAGATTCCCTTAAAAAGAGTAACAATTGACTGCACAACTGAGTTCTCCATTACAGCAGTAGCAGCCAGAAGATGAAGAAATGATACGCTCAATGTGCTGAAATAAACTTAAAATGTTCAAAGCCGAACTCTTAATATTGACCCTCTGCAAACCTGATCTTTGCAATCTTTTCTGTTTCAGCAAATGGAATTCCAACTTTCCAATTGCTCGAGTCAAAAGTTTTGAAGTCAGCTTTGACTCCTTTCTTTCTCTTGTCTCCCAAATCATGTCCCCACAAATTCTAGAGGCTGTTTCTCCAAAACATTCAGTTTTTAACTACTGATCACATCCACACTTAAACCACCTTGCTCTAAGTCACCTGCTCTAAGGCAACAGATAGGAGATGGTGGTCTCCTAACTGGTGTCTGCTTTGGATGTTGTTCACCCACAGCTACTGTCAACGCAGAGTTAAGAGATTCTTTAAAATATGCGGATCGTGATATATCTCAGTACAGAACCCATCTCTCTTAAAGCAAAGGCTAACGTTCTCCTGATCATCTAAATACGCTCTATGATCTGTTTCCCTGCTAACGTCTGACCTCACTCTCTACTCCTGCCACATTGGCCTCCTTGTCATTCCTCAAACCATCTGACAAACCTGCCTCCATTTGCTCCTCTGCAGCTCCACTTGTCACCTCCACCTGTAATACCCTTTCATCTACATGGCTCAGTCCATTACCCCCTCCAAGCTTCAAGTCTTTGCTCAAATATTATCTTCTCACTGGGGACTTCACTAAACATTGCATTTAAAATTGCACACTCTTCCCCTTCTAGAACATTCTCTGTCCTCTTTTTTTTCCTGCTTTCTTTTTTTTTTATTTTTTATTTTTATTTTTACTTTTTTTTATTGCAGCATATTATGGGGGTATAAATGTTAAGGTTACGTACGTTGCCCTTGCCCCCCTCTCCACTCCAGTCAGAGCCTCAAGCCTGACCATCCCCCAGATGGTGCACATCGCACTCATTATTTATGTATATACCCATCCCCTCCTCCCCCCTCCCAACTGCCCGACACCTGATAAATGTTGTTCCTGTGTGTCCACTTAGGTGTTAATCAGCTAATACCAATTGGCTGGTGAGTACATGTGGTGCCTGTCCATCCATTCTTGGGATACTTCACTTAGTAGAATGGGTTTCAGCTCCATCCAGGAAAATACAA
>CAUYRT010048482.1:0-20730 GCA_963574885.1 Lepilemur ruficaudatus
AAGTAGATTCTTGTTATCAGACCTTTATTAGCATTTTAATAAATGCTTGTGAAAGAGAAAAGGATGCCCTGAGAGAAAAAAAATGGCATAACAATAAAGTGGGCATGAGAGGTGTCCCTTTAGATACCACTCTTGCCCCACTTCAGTGGAGTCTCAACCCAGCTCACCGCCAGGGTAATATGGTTTAAATGTAATTCAGAGCACATCGCTGCCCTGCTTAATGCCTCCACAGCTCATCATCTACATCAGGGCACAAGCCTGTGGTGGTCCCAGGCCAGTGCCTAGTTGCCTGCTGAACCGCATCTCCTGCTGCGTTTGCCCTGCTCAGCTGGCTCCAGCTATTTGGATTTCCTCCTCAGGGCCTTCGGACTTGACATTCCTTCAGCCTGTTATGCTCTTCCTCAGATTTCCATGTAGCTCATTCCTTCACATTCCTTAAGTCTTTAGTCAAATACTATTTTCCCAGAGAGGCCTTCCCTGGAAAACATTTTAAAACTTGCAACACCCCACAACCCAAGCGCTGTCCTCCTTACCCTTTCCTTCCTTATTTTCTCTAGCACTTTCCAACTATGTGGTATACTCCATGAGGGCAGAAGTTTTCATCTGCTGTGCTCATTGCCATATTCCCATTGCCTAAGACAAATCCTGCTGCATAGTAAGTGATCAGTAAATATTTGTTGATTGGTCTAGTCAGGCAGGACCTATCTGAGGAAGGAACATATAAGCTGAGAAATTATTAGGAGTAATGAAGTGTAGGGGAACATATTCAAAGAGGAAAAAATTGTGAGTGGACAGCCCTTGAAACTGGTAAGAGCTTTTTCTAGGGAGGATCTAAAACAAGTCTCTGAGCTGACTGTGAATTAGGGCAGATTGGCCTTAGATGCAGCAAGAAAGGTGGGCAGGAGTCAGATCACCCTAGAATAAGTCTTCACTTAGCAAAGAAGAAAATTTACAATAACCTGTTTTTAAAAAAAAAAAAAAACAAGCAATTCACTTAAAATGTAGAAGAAAAGTAAAGAGAAAAATATTAAAATCATAATTTATTATAAATAACTGAAACAAGGAAAGAGACAGGAAAGGAATAAAGGCAGAGGAAACAGAAAACTAAGATAACAGAGGAGAATTTTTACAGAAAGTGAAAACAGAGTTACAGAATGACAGCAGAGAGAGATTAGCACAATTCAACAGATAAATGTAGAGACTGAAAGAGAAAAATAAACAAAAAACTAAAAAATGAAATAACTCTTTCATTTGCTTTATAAAATGTGTATGGGGTAGGAGTTCAGAGAAGTCAGTGCCAAGGCAAAGAGGCAAGTGTGGCTGATGTAGTTCAGGCAACAGTGTGAGCAGGAGGGACTGGGCAAAAGTAAGATACTGAGAAGAAAGAAACTGTTGGCTGAGCAAAGGGACTGGATGTGTGGTGCAAGAGGATGGAATAGATAACTGTGAGCTTAAGTTTTGAAGAATAGGTTTCAGAAATGATGGCGTTCATGAAGGTAAAGTAGAGGATGGCAGGGAAGGGAGAGAATTGAAGAAAGAAAGTCAAGAATGAAACCAGAATTTTATACTTACATTTATTTGTCTTTTCTGTTTTCATTATATCTCTATGACTCTATATTTTTTCCATTTAAAAAATCAATTTCTTTTTACATTTTGTAATTTGCTAACTTTCTCCAAACCTGCCGTTCTGCAGCCTGCCTATTACCTCCTTTCTCCCAAGGTGCCATGGTAAATATGCTCCTCTTGTTCCATTACTCCTGAAACCCCACTCTGACAACAGTGACAACTTTCAGCTCCTCCTACCTTTTAGCTTCAACACTGCTTTTTGACCCTATGACAGCCATCCACCACATACTCAGTTCCTATTTAAAACACCACTACCATTTGATCCAGCAATCCCACTACTGGGTATCTACCCAAAGGAACAAAAGACATCCTATAAAAAAGACACCTGCACTCAAATGTGTATAGCAGCACAATCCACAATTGCAAAGACGTGGAAACAACTCAAGTGCCCATCAGTACACGAGTGGATTAATGAAGTGTGGTATATGTATACACCATGGAGTAGTACTACTCAGCCATTAAAAAGAAATGGTGAACTAACACCTCTTGTATTTAACCTGGATGGAACTAGAGACCATTCTTCTAAGTGAAGTATCACAAGAATGGAAAGACAAACTCCACATGTACTCGCCATTAAATTGGAACTAATCAATCAACACTTATGTGCACATATAGAAATTAAATTTATCAGAAATCAAGCAGGTGGGAGGGAGTGGGAAGAGATGGGTAAATTCATAGCTAACAATGCACGCTATCTGGGGGATGGGCACACTTTGACTCAAAAGGTACAAAAGCAATTTATGTAACCAAAACATTTGTACCCCCATAATATTCTGAAATTAAAAAAAAAAAGTTTGACCTAAAGTTAACAGAAATGCAATCAATCAATCAATAAAACATATTGGCCTGGAACACTCCCTAACCCCTTTGCTCCCTGACTAACTGATTCCAAGTCTGAGTGGCAGTTGCTCCACCACTAACTCCATACTTTATATTTTTATTTAAAAAAAAATCTCTGAGTAGCATGAGCATGTAATGCATTATACTAACCAGGGGCCACCAACAGTTGGGCTTGTTGGCTGAAATAACAGGTAGGAGCAGAGACGATCTTCAGTCACACCTGTTAGGGAACATAACCTGGTTAATCTGCTTGGTGTTGCCAGCTTTGTCCCTTGGGGGAATAGCATCTCAGGATAGACATAGAGCATTCCTACAGAGCACTGGAAACAGCAGCAGCAACAGCAACTAACCCTTACTGGAGCAACGATTATTAGTCATGCACCGTGCTAAGTACTTGGCTTTAATCTTACATATGCACATAATTGTATTTGTTGATTTCAAGGCCAGAGCAGAAAAAGCCAAGTGAAACTTCACTTTACATTTTATCTAATAGCAGATAAAATAAACCAACAGCTATACATAATCTATGGGCTAAAGTTTCTCAATTACTGGTGGCTTTTTTTTTTAAACATAGCCATTTGAAAAATGAATTGCTTTTCTTTTTGTTCCCTAAAGAAGTCCTGCCAATATTTTATACAGCTACAGGAAAAGCTTCCTTATTATAAACCCAACTGTTTCATTATGTAATTCAATGTAGCCTTTTTGAGACATTCAGTCAATTCTAGTTATTCTAGGTAGTGATGTTCTAGGAAGTCCTGCAAGCACTGAATTAGTGAATAAGGAACCATTGACCCTCGGGGGAAACAAAAAGTTAGGGTCCTACAAACTTCTGGTCACAAAATTTTCATCAACCAATCAATACATAATCGTGTTTGAAGTATATTTCTGTTAAAGACTCCTTATTTAATATATACTGTTGATTCATTAGCACTGACCTCAGGCCCAACGGCACTGTAAGTCATGCTTGTGCAAAGCTTATCTATCACACGTTATTTGTCCCTTAAAGGCACATCACAACCTTCTTGTGCCTACGAACACTAGACAGTACTTCAGCACTATGCTTGAAGGCCATTTTTAACAGCAGTATCAGCAATAAAAATCATGAGGAAAATGTGGCACTAAATAGACCACCAAAAGGAAACTTATTATACAGTATGAGAGCTGAAACAAAAGGGCAGAGAGTCACCTTTTTTGATCTTAGCTGGGACCATGTGCATCTATAGACTAAAATTTTCACTACTCTGTGTATGTCTGCAAATGACCATAAAAATGCCAGTATTGATTTGGGGGTTACGGGAAGACAAATACGTAAACACAAAATCCACAAATAAAGAAAAGCAATTGTAAAATGAGTAATGTCACTTCCTTGTTCAAAAATCATGCAATGTCTTCTTAGTGCATTTGGGATAAAATACAACCTGCTTACCACAGCGTGCAAGGCCTTGCATCATGTGAGCCTGCTTATCTTTATAATTTCTTATGCCAGGGTCCCCATAACCGATGATAGCCAAGCACATTGACTTTCTGTATGTTACCACCTTCTCCTGCATTTATCCTTCCAGCCCCAGCCTTTTTGTTAGCGTCAAGCCATGGACTCATGTTGCAACTCCATATTGACAAACTTAGTTTAGATGCCTAAGGAACAAAGCAAACTTAACACAACCAAAACAGAACTAATGACATTTCCTCCTAGTTCTGCTCCTCCTTCAATCTTGTCCCTCACAGTTAATGTCACCCCCATTCATGAGATGCTCTGACCACCTCAGCCATTGTTCTGGGCCTCCGTCCTGCTAAGTTTATTCCCATCTCTGAGACTTGGCATTTGCTCTTTCCTCAGGCTAGAACTCTTTTCCTTCAGGTGTTTTCAAGGCTGTCTTCTTCTTTGTGTCCAGGTCAAATGCCCCCATGCTCACTGACCCTTTCCCTCCAAGCAAGACTATCCTATCAACTTGTTTTATTTTCTTTGTAGCACTTTTCACTGTCTGAAATACCCTGGCTCATTTATGTGCTTGTAATTATTTTAAAAACTGCCTCATTCCGTTGGAATATAACACTCCCGATGGCAGTGACTTTTTCTCCATTATCTCATTCCTTTTACTTAGTTCCCAGTGCACAGTAGGCTCTCTGATGTCTGTTGCTGCCTGGCCTTTTTCTAGAACACCACCTGCACAAATGCTTTTCCGCCCCAGAGCCATTGCACTCATCATTCCCTCCACGTCTGTTGGCCAACCAAGAATCATTCTTCATCTCTCATCTGAAATGTCCCTTCTTCAGTAAAACATTTCCAAACCACCCGTTCTAAAATATTCTCCTTGCCCACCTCTCAGTATTTGCCCACATGACACTCTGTTTGTATTTATATCTAGTTTTTACTTGTTTAATGCCTATCTTATCCACTAGAGCAAAAGTTGGCAAACTAAGACCAGTGGTCCAAATTTTCCCTGTGGCCTGTTTTTATAAACAATTTTTTATGGGAACACAGCCACCCCTGTTTGTTTATGGATTGTATATGTCTGCTTTTGTGCTACAATAGCAGTTGACTCATTGCAACAGAGCCCATAGGGTTAAGCAAAGCCTAAGATATTTACTACTGACTCTTTATAGAAAGTCTGCCGACTCCTGCCCCAGGACTCTAGCTCCATGATGTCAGAGATTCTATAGTTTATTTACCACTGCGTACCAGTACCTAACAGAGTGGTATGCATGGTTGCTACTTAACTTTTATTTCTTGAATGTATGTTGAATGATTTAATATGGAAACAATGCAATTAAGAAAAATTTTCATATTCAAAAAACATGAAATGTTTTTGTGTGAGCATAGGTTATTGTTCTCTAACTGCTTGAGCCTAGTTTTTTGAACTAGACTTATTAACTACATTTTAATGCTACATAAATCAGGATAAAGAAACACAGAGAATTCCATCTCATAAATATCTAACTATCACTGAACTGGTAAGTAGAAAATCTTGTGTGAGGTTTTGGAGCCCCTAGATTAAATCCACAGAAAGTTATAAAATGTGGTGAATTTAGTTCTTGTCTGTCAGGCTAGCATTATAGGTATCATTCCCCACTCTTTTGGGCATGGAATTGCTAAAAAGAATATTTTGAATACTATTCTATATCACCTTTTCCCTCATTAGTATAGAGATATTGTGTGTCCTTTAATTTTCAATCTTTGACTTCATTACACTAACTTGAATTTGACCTTTATGAACTTTGTTCTCTTCATTTCTCACTGCCTTTCCAATTTGCGAAGTTCATTTTGAATAATGAATCTATCTTCCATGAGCAGCCCTATCCTTATTTTCTTCAGAAGATTGAACTCATCTACAAATTTGATGAGCCTATTCTCTACTTCATTTTCCAGGTCATTGAAGAAACACTTAAGCATCCCTGGATGCAAAGGTGACCCCTTCAAAACATCCCTTGTTATGTCTCCCCAGGCTGACACTGATTCATCAGTGACCTTTCTCTGGGTATGGATGGCCATTCAGTCCACTGACTATTGTCGGCACAAAGTAACAGAGTAGCAAAAAGAGATCACCTAAAATTTTTAGAAAAAATATTGTGTCTTCTGCTTCACTAAAATAATGTAGAACAGTGGATGATGCTGTTTAGAAATTACATCTCTTTTGTATACGGAGAATTATATTTTTGATTTGTGTAGTCAACTACACAAACGGTCTTTCATAAACATTGTGATTAGAAAGATAGTTGATCACTCTTGTTTTGTCACAGAACTGTCTGTATTTATTTTGAAGTCTCTTCTGTATCTGTATTCTCTGTCCCCTGTGTTTGAGTAATTACCAAATCCTGCTCCTCATCATACTATTTCTTGGAATTTTCCTTTGCTCTGTTATTACAATTAGAGCTTCATCTCAAGCCATCACTACTTGTAGCCAAACTACTGGAATTTTTTTTTTAAATGATGGAATTCTTGCCTCCAGATTCTGGTACTGCTTCCAGAAAGAAATATCTTGTCAAATATAATGTCATTTCATGATTCCCATTCCAAAGATACACAAATAATTTCCAATTGACTCTCAATGTGGTATTCAGGGCCTTCTCCTTGTTAACTTTTACTTTCTATTCTTTAAAGCTCAGTTCATCCTTAGTGTCCTGATGATCGAGCATGCTTACCAATGCAATGTCTCCACAATTACTGACATCATTTAAAATAGCATTTTCCAGAAACTTAGAGAATGCTTTTATTAGCAGTATCAATATTTTACCAATTTGATTATCTTTACCAATATAATTTTCACAATTCACTAGCTTTTAGAAGCATTCTCATGAAAAATAGTCTTGAATACAAAGTATATTTGTAGATGAGCTTTACAGACTAAAATATATATACATATATAAAGATATTATATAATATGCTTATAATTTTAGAAAACCAAAAAACTATTTTAAAACTATTTACTAATTTAATTGCGGTTTACTTGTCTTTGGTGAATAGTATTAATAATGTTTCAATTTATATTTACCCCACTGTGTGTAGTATAATGACTTATATATAGAGGATACTCAATAAAAATCTGTTGGAGAATTGTTTGATATACAGTATAAGTACATAAAGGTACACATTTCTTTTCCTATATTACAAATGTATGCAGGGAGCTGAAAGAGGAGACAGAGCAAGGAAAACTTATAGAAATGCTATTTTTACATAGCACCTATTAAATACTGTGCTTTGGGGACATGATGGGCAGTTTTTGAGAGTGATTAAAGATTAATTAATGAGGGAAAGTAGAAGGATACATAAAAGTATATGAGGTGACTTCTAAATTTAAAGAACCACTTTGTTAGACAAAGTTACTTCATTTCAGCAAACAGCGACAAGGTACAAGATAAAATTTACATTACATTAATACTAAAACAGTCAACATATACTAAATATTCAATCAATGTTTAAAAGTCCTGGAGGTTGTAAAACCTAGACTTCTGGAAAAAGAATTTCTGAAATGGAAAATTTAAAAGACAAAAAGTACATTAAAAAGAAACTCATACATGAATAGGCAATCTAAAGTATTAACAAGTGATTCATTTTTATATAAATGTGATTACTGAAGTAAAGATTTGTGGAAATTTAGATGACTTTAGAATTAGAAAAAGTTGAATTTAGATGTGTTAGAAAAAGTTTACTAATTTCGATTGTACAGAAGTACACATTGTAATAAATATTTTGTTCTTGATTATTGCTCTACCAAAATCTGGATTTACTAAATAAGTCATACTGCCTTGTACTTTCCCATCACATAAATAAAATGACACATGTAACATGCCACTGTGAAATGTTGAAGTATTGTAGAATGATTATTTGAACAATGAAAACCAGCTTTCACTCTTCTGATACTTCTTGCCCTAAAGGATTTTGAGCAGTTGCTTTAGTTTTTCAAATTCTTTCAGTGCTCTTTAAAAAGCAATGTCTAAATGTGTATAATCAAAATGTGCTGTAGTAAACTCCTACTAAATCATGGTGACAAGTTTTAAATCATAGTGGTAAAAAAAAATTTCACATACAAAAGCTTATATAAATACTTTTGAAGTATGGAAATATAGTTATTAATGTTTTTCGAATATGAACAAGGTAGAAATTAAAGATTTAGCAATCATTCTGACGGTCAACGCTTGTAAGTCAAGCTAGCTATATGCATATGAATGCCAATAATTACTAAATTAGCCCACATACGGAGGCAATGTGGCATGTTTCCAATAACTTGTATGTTATCATCTGTCTCCACCTCCAGCTGTATAAACTAGTATCTTGAAACCTCATTTTCCTCCTCTATAAAATTGAGTGATAATAGAAACTAATTCATGTCCCCATTATGAGAAATAAATGAATTAACTCACTAAACAATGTATTAGTTTTGGGGGGCTAGTATAACAAATTAAACTTTGTCGTGAAAACCAACAGAAATTTATTCTTTCGCAATTCTGGAGACCAGAAGTCCGAAATTAAGGAGTGGACAGTTGGTTTCCTCTGGAGGCTCTGAGGGAGCGTCTGTACCATAATGTTCAATATTTGGTCATTGCCAGGAACACTGGGTGTCCCTTGGCACGTAGATGCATCACACCAATATTTGCCTCCATCATCACATATCACATGTGTCTCTCTGTAGCATTTCCTCTTCTTATAAGAATAAGACGCCCACTGAATTTAGGGCAGACTCTAAATCCAGGATGATCTCATCTCACAATCCTCAACTAAATTACATCTGCAAAGGCCCTATGTCCAAATAAATTCACATTCTGACATTCTTAGAATTATAACTACGTAGAACAGGGCTTAACATGGAGTACTCAGTCAGTTTATGAGTAATAAATTGGAATTAATATAAATAAATATTGATAGAAAAATTAATACATAAATTTTATGAGTTACAATGGAGAAAGGACAGTCTCTTCAATAAATGGTATTGAGAACACTGGATTCTACATGCAGAATAGTGAAATTAGATCCTTATCTCATACGATACATAAAAATCAATTCTAAATGGATTGAAACCTTAAATGTTTAGGACCTGAAAGTAAACCTACTAGAAGAAAACACAGGCCATGGCATTAGTCTATGCAATGATTTTTAGGATATGGCCTCCAAGGCACAGGCGAAAAAAAAACAAAACTAAACAAATGGGATTTTATCAAACTAAAAATCTTCTGCACAGCAAAGGAAACAATTAACAAAGTGAAGAGACAACCCACAGAATAAAGGAAAATATTTGCAAACCATACATCTTTTAAGTGGTTAATATCCAAAACACATAAGAAACTCAAAAAATTCAATAGTTAGAAAACAACCTAATTAAAAAATGGGCAAAGTATCTGAATAGATATTTCTCAAAAAAAAATGGTCAAAAGGTATAGGAAAAACTATTCACCATTGCTAATTATCAGATAAATGCAAATTAAAACCACAATGAGATGTCATATCATACCTGTTGCAATGACTATTATCAAAAGAAAAAGTAAAAGTGCTGGCAAGAATCTGGAGAAAAGGAAATCCTTGAACGCTATTTCTGGGAATGTAAATTTGTATAGTTGTTATGGAAAACAGTATGGAAGTTTCTAAAAACTCAAAAATGGAACTACCATATGATCCAGCAATCCCACCACTAGGTGTATATTCAAAGGAGATGAAATCAGTATGTCAAATACGGATCTGCACTCCCATGTTCATTGCAACATTATTCAAAGTAGCTAAGATATGAAATCAACATATGTGTACATCAGTGGATAAATAAAGAAAAGATATTTATATGCAATTAAATACTATTCAGCCTTTAAAAAAAAGGAAATCTTGTCATTTGTGACAAAATGTATAAACTTGGAGGCCATTATGCTAAATGTATTAAGCCAGACACAGAACACAGATATGGCATGATCTCAATTATATGTGGAATCTACTTAGTTGAACTCATAAAAGTGAGTTACCAGGGACTGGGGGTAGAAGTGGAGTGGGGTTGAGGAGATGTTGGTCAAAGGATACAAAATTTTAATTAGATAGAAAGACTAATTTCAGGACATCTATTGTACAACATGGTGGCTACAGTTAATAACAATGTATCACATTATTTAAAATTGCTGAAAGTAAATTTTAAGTGTTCTTACCATAAAAAAAGTGGTAAGTATATGAGGTAATGATAATTAGGTCCAATTAACAATTTCATAATGTATATATACTTTAAAACATCATTTTGTACAGGCTAAATATATATAATTTTATAAATTAAAAATAAATAAACACTGTTCTAAAAATTTATCAACAAGGATCCACTAAAACTAGTGACTAAAAAAATTATTAATCACATGTTACTATTATTAAAATAATGGACTATATTTGTATTAGCATGAATAAATCTAGGAAGTGTAATGCTTGGTTTTAAAAAAATAAACATTAAAACCCAAGGACCCCATAATACTCTGAAATTTAAAAAATAAAAAAGCAAGAAATTATTCATGCAAATTGCTACTAATATTATCATATTATAAGACTATTAAAACCAAATTCCCAATCAGTGTAGATTCTGGTGGGAGTGGAGGGGCATAGGGATGGGGAGAACAGAGAATATTAAGGACTTCAAAAACTTCTATAATTTTTACTCTTAAAAATACTATTTTTCAATTTAATTTACAATAGCATCAAAAAGAATAAAGTAGGAATAAATTTAACACAGGCAAAATATTTGTAATTTTTCCCTGTAACACTGGAAATTATAAAAAGTTTTTGAAAGATATTAAAGGTACTGATAAATGAAGATACATACCACATTCATAGATTGGAAAACTTTATATAGTTAAGTCAATACTACCCAAAGTGATCTACAGACTCAATGCAATCTCTATCAAAATTCCAATGATTTTTTTTTACAGAGATAGAAAAATCTGTCTCCAAATTCATTTGAAATCTCAAAAACCCTGAATAGCCAAAACAATCTTGAAAAAAAAAAAAAAAAAAAGCTAAGTTGGAATTCTCTCACTTCCTGATTTCAAAACTTACTGCAAAGCTACCACAATCAAAGCAGTGGATACTGACATAAAGACATACATATAGACCAAGAGAATAGAGAGCCCAGAAATAAACCCTCACATATAAACCTTCAAGTGATTTTCAACAAGGGTACCAAGGCCATTCAATGGGAAAAAGACTTCATTTTTAACAAATGGTGTGTTGGGAAAATGTGTATCCACATGCAGGAGAATGAAGTTAAACCTTTACCTTACACCATGCTCAAAAATTAACACAAAATGGATAAAACACTCAAATGTAAGAGCTAAAGCAATTAAACTCTTAGAAGAAAACTAGAAGAAAACACAGGAGAAAATCTTCATGACCTTGGCTTTGGCAATGATTTCTCAACTATGATACACAAAACACAGGCAACAAAAGAAAAAAATAGATAAATTCAAGTACATAAAAAAAAAATTGTACACCAAAGGACACAATCACCAGTGAAAAGGCAATCCACAGAATAGGAGAAAATATTTGCAAAATATACATGAACATTCAGTTTTCTCCTATATTGCAAAAATACTTGAGTGAAGCAACTTAGCAAAATATCTTGGTGTTTTCAAAATTGTATTCTTCAAAACAAGCACTAGGTATTGTAATGCAGATTTTTGAATTTTTTTAATAGAATTGATCAGTGTAAGTGTCATATAGATAATTTTGAGAGAATTCTAAAATTTCTAAAAAATTAATGTAATATTTGGTTATTGATGACAAGCAGATACACAAATATGTATATGTACATGTATATTTAAAACATTATATTTAAAATATCTAGTTATATGATTTTTGTATGTATTGAATGATGCAGATCAAAATTGAGCTTAGAAGTCTATTTTAAAGACAAAAACTTACTTTCATTAATTAGATGCTACTAATTTGCTTGGTACATAGATCAGCATCATTTCTTTTTCAGCAAAAATATAGAAATTATGCCGTAATTCTAATTCATCATTTAGTCATCCAATCATCTTTAAAGTCAGTGAATTTCAACTTAGAATAATTATTTCTCCAGATATTTCTACTTCTCCCAAATACTATTCTTCAATTCCATTGGTAAGGAAGAGATTTTTAGTTTCCTGTCCAAAATACTTAGCTATCTTTCTCAGTAATAGACTTCTGGTTTATATTTCAGGTAGTTAAAATGAGTAGATTTCAACCTTCCTTACATCTAGTAAATCCAATATTATATAAGCAAAAGGTTTTGGGTGGAACATTCTCGATTGTCCCTTTAACAACTGGTATGGAACCATCTTTACCCTCCCTACCATCCTTCTGGTCATTGCAAAAACAATGACCAGAATTCCATCAGCTACATTTTTGACTTTGAAAATGGTGTCCATTAGCCAGGAATGGAAGAGCAAAAGGAAGGAAGATGGTGGATCTCTAACAGTTTGGGAAGTGATGCTATTTCTGGATTTCTCTTACTTGAGCAAGAAGAAACATTAAATAAATATTGGTCTTGTCCACTATTATTTTTTGTTATTTGTTGGATCTATTTTGACACAACATCTTCCTTCATCTCTAATTATTAATTTTTATTGATTTTAGCTTTGAAATTTCTCTTGAATCCAAGATTTTATGTTTGTTTATTTCTAATATGATTATCATTAACCACATCCATATGGTAATACTACAAAATTAAACCTGCTAAGTTTTCTGTATTTTTTTATTTTAAAAAAATTGAAAAAATATTAAGATACATAATTTGAAAAAATATTTTTGACTTGTATACTAGGATGTAGTCATGATGTTAGATATTGGAGATACAGAGAAAGACATTAATTACCCAACCTCAAGTTTATTTCATTTTATGAAGTTCCAGTTCAGTGATTTCATTACACTTAGTCTTCAAAAGTGTGTGTTGCCATCCCATTTAGAGATGAGGTTTAGAGACGTTAAATCACTATTAAGGAATTGAATCAGGATTTAGGTCAAAGATTGTCTTCATGTTATTCTTTCTCGTGAACCATAAGCACATGGCGTAAACATGGGAGGGGAAATGAGAGTTGAACGCAAGGAGGACTAGAGAGTATCAGCCTGCAGAAAGAGTTCTACGCTGAGGGAAAGTGATGATCAAATGGGAAGTGTAAGTCCGTGCCTGAGTATGACAGCAGCCTCAAAGGCAGTCTTGCCTTTTGCTAATCCCTTCCAATTAATCTTTCTAAAACATGATGTCTATCATGCCGGACAATTACCAGAAATCTTCTAACAGTGTTTCTTTGTTCTACACAATCTTGCCCCTCCCAAACTTTCTTCATTATTCCCCAATTCAAAGACTGCTTTTGTCATCATTTCTGAACCACACAGTCCTCATCGAATTCTGAATTCGTACAACCCATACTGAACTCTCATTTTTCTAACCTCTTATTGAATTCACTGTCTATATCATTCTTTCTGACCATGAAATATCATTTAATTTATTGTGCCTGTGTATGTTCATCCTACATAATTTGTAAAACATAGGGGTCAGACATTAGGTCTATCTCTGATCAGTGATAGCTAATAAGAAATATATATTATCTGTTGAGAGCTGAATTAAAAATTGCCTGGCAAATCTTGAAAAATGGTAAAATATAATAATTTTTTCATGCAAGATTTTTAGTGTTTGAATTAACTGGCTCACAAATATTCTCCAGTTAACTTGCATATTTCTCAATTTTGGCCTAGGCAATATTGTAATGCTGGTAGGACTTTTTTTTTTTTTTTTTAGACTACTTCCCTTTAAATTTTCCTCTACCACTCCATGCCCTATCCCTAAACTTTGCCAAATTTTGCACTCCCCCAGATGTACCTTTTTCTAAGAATAACTTTTATTTGGTTTGGTTTGTTTTCCTCATGGAGATTTATGCGTTTAAGGCCCTCAAGCTACCTGGAGACTTTTTGATAACAACTCCTGTAACATTTTTGACACCTCAGGCTATTCATATTCCCCAAGGAAATTCTGTAATACAACTTGTCCTTTAAAAGGTATACTATACAAAACTTCCAGTGACTACTAGCTAATGCTCTAAACTAGTCCAGAGGGTGAGGAATAAATTAAGAAAATATTCCAGGTAGTATCCTTTATTTCCCTTCTAGATCACTAGCAATTTTACCACAATAAAATTTTTGGAAAGAATGTTCTTTACCTTGGCCAGAAGGGTATTTTTTAGGAGGATATTTAAGATCTAATAGAGGGATTGGATGACCAATTTTGGAAATATTTTTATGTCATTGAATTCTATAAATCATGGTTAATCTCATAAAAGTAGTTATCCTTTAATATTTGTTGACTTCTTGATTATTCACACCTAATTGGCAAATATCCATATCTATAGATATATCTATACCCTGTATCAGATATGCTCATAGAAATATTTCCTTTAATCTCTCTAATCCTATCTTAATGATAGCTTAGTTTATACTATTAACATAATGTCATAAATTTAATATAATATTAATGGCGTGAGGCATAAATTTTATATATTCTGCCCATTGCATGATATATTTTAGAAATGATGAGTCAAAAATATAAAATAACACTTTAGCTCCATCTTCTAAAGCTAGTGAATCAGCAAAAGCATAAAACTTTCCTTTTTATTTTCACCTTATATAAAATTGTACCCCAATGACTGGGAGGTAGACACATCTGTATAAAAGAGACAGTGAACTCCATGTTTTAATGAACTTTGTATGTTTTATATCCTTAGGTTAATGAGCCCAATATTAAAATTATGGAGTAGGAAATTAGAAGGATATAGAATGGTTTTTTTTGTTTTTTTTTTCCAAGTTTGTGGTAATTTTTATATGTCAATAGAAAACAAATATACTTGATAAATGAGTAGGAATGAGTAGACAAAAATCAGAATACAAAATACAAACAAGTGGACAAATATGTACAGAAGAAATAAAAATTATCTTAAAACATAGAATATTTAAGCAATAGTGTTCTCCAGGGATAAGAGTTTGGGGGGTCGTAAACTCACAATTGAGGGATGCGGTGAGCATTGTGGCGGGGAGGGGCATCCTCTAACCCTTGCTAGGGAGAGGCAAAAATATAAAATGTAACCAAAATGTTTGTACTCTCATAATTTCCTGAAATAAAAAAAAAAATACCAGTCAACTAGATGCAGGGATGTAAAGAAGAGGAGACAAAAATGGGCACTCAACAGTTTAAGATAGGGAATTTTTTTTTCTTTATTGAAGTGTAATTTATACATCATGCCTTTACTCCATTTTAAGTGTAGTTAAATGATTATTAGTAAATTTACCAAGTTGTGCAGCTATTCACATAAATCAGTTTTAGAGGATTTCCTCCCCCCTATTCAGACCCCTAATTCCCTTCCCCAACTACTTTTCAAGCATGCCCCTCCCCTCTACAATGCTCACCGCATCCCTCAGATGTGAGTCTACCCCTCACCCCCTGAATCCCTAGGGATATGGACTGTTTTTAAAGGAAATTTATTTTAAGTGTATTTACATTTAAGAGTTAAAGCATTGTTTTCAGAAATCCTGATTGTCTACTAGGTTCGGCATAAAGTTCTTTTATTATGCTAAACTCAGAAATAAGCAGTTTGAAACTAACATTATTTACCATTTGGGCTTCAAGAGCTTGACCCAAGCAAGATACCTGTTTAAAAGAGGATCAAATCTTAAACCAGATAATTAAAGATACACTGAATTTTGGTTTTGATGATACAATATCTTAAATAGTTGAACATATGTACTAAACAAAACTATTTGTACATCTTTTAAACAAAATATTTTGATATTTAATTGATAATGACAGATCGCATTTGAAGTTTATTAAAGGAATCTTAATAACAACTTCACAGATATCATAACCACTACTATAGTCAGCATCAGTAAAACTAAATGGGAATTTGTGAGTGGATGGAATGGTGGGGGGAAGAAAGGGGTGTCAAAATCAAGGATGAGGTGGCTGCTGGATGTTTGTTGGCAGAAATCTATTTTTACTTTTCTGCAGGAAAAAGGAAAACCAGCAAGCATTGAATCATTAGTTCATAAATTAGATAACATTTGTTAAAAAGGACTCCTTTGTGTATAGGCTTCTATGATGGGTTGTGAATAAACCTAGATATAAATCAAAATAAAATCTGTGTGCTTCTCCAAATCTTATCCAAACTTTGGTATAAAAGTTGTACTGGAAACTCCACAGGATATTTTTTCTTGGGATGTTTCCAATATGTTACATTTTCAGCCAAGATAGAAAAAAAAAAACAACAACACACAGACAATGAAAATCTTCATGGTATTTTATGTGAAACCATGAAAATGTAGTTTTATTTGTCTTTCCAATGAAAAGTTTTGAAATCTGAAAATGCTAAAGTTTGCCTAAAGTTCATAACAGAGATGTCAGATAGAAACTTTAACTTAATTTACTTAAATCCAATTAAAGAAAATTATGAGAAATTGCTCTCTTATATAATGTTTCCACAGGTAATCTTTTCTGGAATTTGAATATCAACATATACTTGTAATGTCTTTGGGATGTAAAAATCCACACATGCACAGACATATATACATGCATTCAAACATAAACACACTCTCTAAAATAACCACACATTGTTTAAAAAAAAAAAGGCTCTCTCCTGATATCACAATGATATACAAATAGTAACTGTGAACCATTTAGACCTCTCCAAATTGCATGCTCTTCTTGGGCTACATTGAAATCACAACCTGTATTTTCTCTAGTTCTATTATCTCTGTTCTCTGCATCTATCTATCTTTTTCTTGATACTATATTCCCATTTTTACCATACTTTATCTTTCTACTTTATCATCTTTTGATACTTCCCTTAAAAATTATTCTTGCATTTTGAAGCTTGTTTGTTTTTATTCTTTTTATTAAGATGGAATGACAGAGAGGACACTTTTGCTAATTGTTTAGTGTGACTATTATAAATATACAAAAAAAGTATGCTAGTGCAATCGGCCATATTACATAAGACTATACAGCTACTCAAAAATCAGACTTTTATCTTTGCAAAAATTATTAATAACTGTCAAGCTTATTTAAATAAATTTTCATTGAAATGAAATTTATTTTTTTTAAGATTTATTTTCCTGTCTTGTTTCCAGAAGTGAAATAAGGGTTTTTTTCTGATTTTTCTTTACATACTGAGTAATATGATTTTACTGCTGAGTAAAGTAAGTTTCTATTAGAAGAAATAAAGTATTTATTCACAGGGAAATGGTAAAATATATTAAAAAGGAAAATAAAAATATTTAAATCAATCAATATATTTTGGCCACCTTAAGAAAACATGGAAAATGGATTGAAAGTTCTTCATTTTTGTGGTGAGCAGGGCAGGGCAACATGGCTGAGTAGAAACTTCCAGTGATCATCCCTCCACACAAACACCTAATTGAACAGCTATCCATGTAAGCAAGCACCTTTAGAAGAAACAAAAGCCAGGTGAGCGATCATACTAACATTATATCAAGGAAAGAGGCATTGAAGAGGGCGGAGAAGACAATCTTGCATTGCCTATGCCACCCCTTTCCCATCCCTTGGCAGTGCCACAATAATTTACCAGGTGGAGAGAGAATCAATGTTCCTGGTAGAGGGAGAGTAAAGTGATTGTGGGGCTTAAAATCAAAACTCAGGGCTGCCCTGGCACTGTGGAACATAGCACAGTGCAGAATTCTGCCAGTGCCCTTGCAGGCAGCATTTTGACAAGCCAGGCCAGAGGGAAATCCTCCACCCCAAAGCTTTAGTTTCCACTAATCCCAACAGGGACAGACAGAGCAGCCTGGGGCCTGGACTAATTCATAAGACAGTTAGTGCAGTCCTTGGACAATTCCTGTGGTCATGCTGGCTCAGAACCAGTGGACTTGGGTACACATGTACAAGTGAGACACCCGCACCTATGGCCAAGCTAGTGCCTGTGTCATTAGCTACCCCAAGGATAGGCAGCATATGGCTTAGGGAGAGTCTTCTTCCTCTTGAGGTACGAAAAGGGAAGAGCTGAGAGGACTTTGTTTTGCAACTTGATACCAGCTCAGTCACAGTAAAATAAAGTACCAAGAAGACTACTGAGGCCCTTGAGACCAGGCCTTTGTTCCTAGATGGTATTTCTGGACCCACACTGGGTCAGAAGGAAATAAGCTGCCATGAAGGAAAGGATCCAGTGCTGGCAGGATTCACCACCTCTGAATAAGAGTCCTTGGGCTTTGAATAAACATCAGAGTTAACCAGGCAATAGTCACCACTGGCTTTGGGTGAGAATGGGCTGGCTTCAGGTATGACCATGAGGGAGTGCCCATGTCATCACTCCTTTCCTAACTCTAGCAGGCCAGCACAGATAGTGAGGGAAGAGAGTAAGAGACATTGCCTGGTAATCCAAGAAATTCTCTTGTATCTTACCCAATTCCACCATGGCAGTACAACCAGGAGTCTGCAAGAGTCACAGCATTACTGGGATTGGGGCACCTCCAGTGCAGATACAGCTGCAATGACCAGAGACTTAGACCACAACACTCGATTCCCTTTGAAAATCTGGAAAGACTTCTCAAGAAGGACAGGTTCAAAGAAGCCCAGACTGTGAAGATTAAAATAAATACCTAACTCTTCAATGCCCAGTCATCAATGAACATCCACAAGCATCAAGAACATCCAGGAAGACATGACCTCACCAATCAAACTAAATGAAATTGACTAATTCTGGCGTGATGGAGATAGGCAAACTTTCAGACAAAGAATTCAAAATATCTGTTCTGAAGAAGCTCAATGAACTTCAAGACAACACAGAAAAGTAATTTGGAAGCCCATCAGAGAAATTTAACACAGAGATTGAAATAACAACAACAACAACAAAACAATAACAAAATTCTAAAGCTTAAGAATAGACAAACTGAGAAATGCATCAGAGTGTCTCAACAGAAGTATTGACCAAGCAGAAGAAAGAATTAGTGAGCTTGAAGACAAGCTATTTGTAAATACACAAAAGAAAAAAGAATAAGAATGAAGCATGCCTACAAGATCTAAAAAATAGCCTCAAAAGAGCAAATCTAAGAGTTATTGGCCTTAAAGAGGATACCTTCTCTTTAAGAGAGATTGGTGTAGAGAGTTTATTTAAAGAAAATAATACCAGAGAACTTTCCAAACCTAGAGAGAGATATCAATATTCAGGTATAAGAAAGTCATAGAACTCCACACAGATTTAACCCAAACAAGACTACCTGAAGGCATTTAACACTAAAGCTCCCGAAGGTAACAGACAAAAAAAAAAGGTCCTAAGGGAAGCAAGAAAAAAAATAACACATAAAGGAGTTCCAATATGTCTGGCAGCAGACTTCTCAGTGGAAATTTTACAGGCCAGGAGAGAGAGGCATGACTTATTCAGAGTGCTAAGGAAAAAAAAATCCTTAAAACTCGAATATTCCTGCAAAAATATCCTTTAAACATAAAGGAGAAATACAGACTTTCCCAGGCAAACAAAAGCTGAGAGATTTCATCAGCACTAGACTTGTCCTACAAGAAATGCTAACGGGAGTTCTTCAATCTGAAAGAAAAGGACATTAATAAACAATAAGAAATCTTCTGTAGGCATACAACTCACTGGTAGCACTAAGCATACAAATACAGAATACTCTATTGCTATAATTGTGGGGTATAAACCAGTTACACCTAGAGTAGGAAGACTAAAAGCAAACCTATCAAAAATAACATCTTTTTGAGAGGTAGTGTTAAAAGATATGGATGGAAACAACAAAATGTTAAAAAGTGAGGGGGATGTAGTTAAATGGTAGAATTTCTGTTATCTCTCCCTTTGCTTGTGTTTATTCATTTGTTTGTTTGTAAGTAGACTTGTCATATGTTTAAAATAATTGGCTATAAAATGTTTTTTTCAAGCCTTGTGGTAACATCAAATCAAAAAATCTACAACCTATACACAAAAAAATAAAAAGCAAGAAATTAAAACTACTAGGGAAAATAACTTTTAAGAAAGGAACACAGGAAGAAAAGAAGAAATGAAGAGTGGACCACAAAAAAAAAAAAACAGAAATCAAATAACAACATGGCAGTAATACATCTTTATCAATAATAACACTGTGAATGGACTAAAGTCTTCAATAAGAGGCATAGAGTGGCAAAATGGATTAAAAAAAATAAGAGCCAACTATATGTTGTCTGCAGGAAACATACTTCACCTATAAGGACACACATAGACTGAAAATAAAAGGATGGAAAAAGATGCTCCACACAAATGGAAACCAAAAAAAAAGCAGGGGTAACTATATTTCTATCATATAAAATAGATTTCAAGACAAAAACTGTATAAAGACAAAAAATGTCTGTATATAATGATAAAGGGGTCAATTCAGCAAAAGGATATAACAGTTCTAACTATATATACACCCAACACTGAAGCAGCCAGATATACAAAGCAAATATTATCAGAGCTAAAGAGAGAGATACACTCCAACACAATATTCATTGGGGACTTCAACACTCTGGTTTCAGCACTGGACATATCATTTAGACAGAAAATTAACAATGAAACATTGAACTTAATCTGCACTATAGACCAAATGGACCCTAATAGATATTTGCAAAACATTTATCCAACAGCTGCAGAATTCATATTCTTCTCCTCAATTCATAGGTCATTCTTAAGGATAGACCATGTGTTAGGCCACAATAAAAGTCTCAAAATATTCAAAAAAATTGAAATCATACCAAGTTTTTCTCTGACCACAATGAAATAAAACTTGAAATCTATAACAAGAGGAACATT